>JAVIWC010009069.1:0-98500 GCA_031894815.1 Creontiades dilutus | reverse complement strand
CTGTGCACGAGACGTTGCCCACGTAACCTGGAACAATTTCGGAAGAAAATGGAATATCAAGAGGATTTCAGGGATCAGGTAAATCGACAATCACGAAATCATTCAAAGGATATTAACGGCAATATACGGATTGTCAGTTTGAAGAATGTCTTCATTTATGTTAGAAGCTGTCTGGAGGAAGGTGGGTTTAGCCAGCTTTTGGCCCAAAAAGATAAAACCCATGTTTTGCCAAGCATCCTATGGCATGACCACAGCGCTTTTGTACCTCTTAAAACTGAGTACTCCAAGTGCTTGTTCCATGTTAATTTCTGGTCAAGTACCACCCCTAGGTACTTAACTTCTTGTGAAAAAGGGATGGTTTGTCCCTGAAGTTTTGGGGGTGTTAGTAATAGTTTCCTTTTGTTGGTAAAGGGAACCACTATGGTTTTCTCGGGGTTCAAATAAAGCCCTTCCTTGGAGCACCATTTCTGGACGATATTGAGGGCGTTTTGTAGTCTTTCTGACACCGTAGAGTCAAATTTGCCTCTCACAATGATGTTTAAATCGTCTGCATAGGCTGTAACTTCATAGCCTGCTTGGAAGAAAATGGAATATCAAGAGGATTTCAGGGATCAGGTAAATCGACAATCACGAAATCATTCAAAGGATATTAACGGCAATATACGGATTGTCAGTTTGTAGAATGTCTTCATTTATGTTAGAAGCTGTCTGGAAGAAGGTGGGTTTAGCCAGCATGGGGCGAGTACCTTTGCCTTTTTGAAAGGAATCCGTGCCGTTCAAATTTCGACCACCAGACAGCAGTACTTTCCTAATACAAACCTATTGCTCCCCAAAACTCTAGCTATTCTTGTTTGTGATAGCCCACACCATCTATCGGCTATAAGAAAGATCAACTACTTGCGACGAGTCCCTTCTCTCACTTTCTACCCAGCTCTCATCCAACCAGGTAATCCGTTCTTCAAATATCATTGTATTTAAATCAAATTGATATCAATACCCAATATCCATCCTATTAACCAAACTCCTTACCTAATACCCCTGCAGTGCTATTCAATAAAAATAATCGATAGTAAAGAAATACTTAAATCGTTTCCACCTCGTGGTTAATAGGAGCCCCGTAGTTATTCTTGGAGCAATGAATACAATTATTGAATAAATAACTCAATCTACTACCAAAACCTTGTGTGTAATTATTTTTAGAACCTTACAGATCTGTATATAAGGTCAAATTAAAAACCTAGTAATTAAAAAGGTCAAAAAGGTGAATAATATTAAGAAATCGTAATCAAGTAAAGGTAGAACTGATATAACAATTCATTTCAAGTATTATATGGTAGCAGAGCGTGGTTTTGTTTTTCTGCGATTTGCGGTATCGGGGTGGGTATTTACACCTGTTTTATTAGTTCCGTTATTTGTGTAATGTTTTGATGCGTTTGTTTTTGTAAAGATTTTAAATTTTCCGCCATCTGTTTTCTTATTTGTGTGAACATATCGTGTGGTCGTTTCTCCAAATGTTTCTGGAGTTCTGTCAACGGATCTTCTTGCGGAAGTTGCGCGGTTTCTAGTTTGCATTGACTCCATTTGAATACCGTCTTTCTTTCGGACGTTAATTTGCGATAATTTTCGTATGTATATTCCGCGAATTGTTCGTCTAATATTTTGTTGCACTTGGTACATAAGATCGGATTATTTATTTGGTTTTCCGGCGGAGGAGATCCGCAGTTCCGACAGGACGCGGGGTTATTTGATGCCATGTTCGAGGTGTTTTTTATAACGGGCGTCGGAATCGTTGGGTAATTATACAATTATTATATAACAATAATAATTATCTTATTATTATACAGGGTGGATGGGGATCAGTGTGAAAAATTTTTTTGGGTAAAACTACATCGAAAATGGAGTAGAATGCCGCCAGAGTGGGGCTCCTATCTCAGTCGATTGAATAGTTATGATTTTTTCAGTGCTATCACGGTCAACTCCGACCTCACGTCATAAAATCGAGTTTTCTGGAACACTGAAGCGTCCATTTTAATTTTATTATACATTTTCGGATTCAGCATTAAATTTCCTATAAGATAAATATAATTTCAACCTTATAAAATTTCTATAACTCTGTTCATAATCGCAGTGAAAGGGAAAATTTGAGAAATTTGAAATTTTTCGATAAAATTCGAAACAGAGCCGACGTTCCAAAAATTGGCCAAGAAGTTGTCAAATCTCATAGAAACTTCCTCATTTCATAAGCTTTCCAACGGTATACTCAATTTCAGGATTACGACATTTTTTCTTTGAGAAATTAAGTTTCAAACACAAGAAAACCAAGGTGGGGGCGTCAATCTTGGTGGGGAACGGGGTGCAAGTAGTTGACTCACGTTCTCATTTCTTTCTGTTTCTTTATTCTTATTTTCTGTTTAAAAAAAACCTGCAAATTACAACAAACAAAAATGAATTTAGGTTAACATTTGTTCGAACTGACGTCCCCTGTTACGAATGCATAACCTAGCTCGTTTTCGAATAGCTCTCACAGTAACTGAGACTGTTAACTTCTCCTGAAGTTTTTGAGCTGCTGCTACAATTTTTCCCCTTAACTCTTCTTCTGTGTTCACCTGCGTTTTGTAGACTTTTTGATTCAAAAAATCCCCAAACGAAGAAGTCGATGGGGTAGATATCAGGGGACCTGTAGGTGAGAGCTATTCGAAAACGAACTAGGTTATGCATTCGTGACAGGGGACGTCAGTTCGAACAAATGTTAACCTAAATTCATTTTTGTTTGTTGTAATTTGCAGGTTTTTTTCAACAGAAAATAAGAATAAAGAAACAGAAAGAAATGAGAACGTGAGTCAACTCCTTGCACCCCCTTCCAAACCAAGATTGACGCCCCCACCTTGGTTTTTTTGTATTTGAAACTTAATTTCTCAAAGAAAAAATGTCGTAATCCTGAAATTGAGTATACCGTTGGAAAGCTTATGAAATGAGGAAGTTTCTATGAGATTTGACAACTTCTTGGCCAATTTTTGGAACGTCGGCTCTGTTTCGAATTTTATCGAAAAATTTCAGATTTTTCAAATTTTCCCTTTCACTGCGATTATGAACAGAGTTATTGAAATTTTATAAGGTTGAAATTATGTTTATCTTATAGGAAATTTAATGCTGAATCCGAAAATGTATAATAAAATTAAAATGGACGCTTCAGTGTTCCAGAAAACTCGATTTCATGACGTGAGGTCGGAGTTGACCGTGATAGCATTAAAAAAATCATAACTATCCAACGGACTGAGATAGGACCCCCACTCTGGCGGCATTCTACTCCATTTTCGATGTAATTTTACCAAAAAAAAATTTTCTCACTGATCCCCATCCACCCTGTATAATAATTATCAGTTGACACGGCGTCGACGGGCTTGTTTGGCTAAGGTCGGGTTAGGTCGTCGTTCAAGTTGTGTCGTCGTTTTCTTTTGTCTTGTGTTTACGGTCCGCGGTTGTTATGGTTCTGTGTTCGCAGTTTTCAAGTGACCTTATGCTATATATTCATGCACAGGATACTGGAATATTCAGGTACTGGGGAATATTCAGGTTCTGGTATCTGCTGTTATCTGTTCTATTTCAAGGCAGTAGAAGCTTTTTTTCTGGGTTTTCTAGTTTAAGATTCGGATTTCATATTCGTTTGGGTAGTATTTTTCTGCTGGGACAATTAGGGTCCGTTTTAGAACGTTTAGCTGGCAGAGAAAATACATTCGGTCTGTTAATCCACGATTTTGGGCGATATTTCATCTTGTTCTGAAGTGAATTGTTTCAATACTGGTCGTTTATGGGAGGGCTAGAATTATTAAATATGAATTAATTGGTGCTACACGTGTGACCAGATGCCATGACCATGGAATAAGTGTTATTACGTACTTTTCCAAGTTAGAAAGTTAGTGAACCCTGGTATTTTTCCAAATATGGATCCTAAGAAAATTTACTAAAGGTATAAATGATACTTTTCAGGTTCAAGATTATCCTCTAAGGTCTGCACAAATCACATAAGAACTTGAAAGGGGTCACTAGTCCATTCCATCACCTCCTGGTCATGCGGTTCTATCTTAGATTTACCTTCAGCGCAGTGGCAGACGAATCCGCGTCCAGCCTTTTCGATGCACAGTTGCGAGCAGGCACTGGCGTCGCAGATAGGCGTTACGCACCCCACTTCGTCCGACTGGTCGACACAATCCGATTTTCCGTCACATCTGAAACATTGAAAAGCATTTACAACCGTGTATAACCAAGCTAGTTATATTCCTACTGATCAGCAGTTAGCCGACATTTTAACAAAAGCTCTACCTTTTTCGAAATTCAAAGAACGTAGAACTTGAATGAATTTGATATTTGTGCTAACGATCCTCAACTTGCCATTCATAAAAACGATTTAACCTAACAAAGAGTCGGTTGATCGCGGAACCTTCAACTGTTCAAAAATGATCGGGGAACCTCACGCGACTAAAATTGTGTAGTAAACTCACCGAGCAGAAGCCTCGATGCACTCTCCAGTTTTAGCGCAGGTGAAAGTGTCTGGCCCGCAGCGATCGTGGGCTTGACAAACTTCTTGCTTCTCGTCTGACGCATCCACACAGTCGTTGACGCCATTGCAGATCTTGAAACGAGGTATGCACGAGTGGTCGCCGCATCTGTCAAAAAAAGAGCAACGATTACTAAAAGTAAAAGTAAGTGAAGTAAACAAGGAATTTCACTTCGGATTTTCGTCTGACTACCCGTAGGTGTTGCGGACGTCACCAGCTGTCCTCCAGAGAGGATCTGGAACTAGGGATGGGACATCGAGGGGAAACATTGATATTGATATCGATGCCGATGATTGAGAGCAGCATTGATATGTCCTCGAATATTGGGTGAAAACATCGATATCGGTGTCCTTATTATAGTAGTAGAGAAGAAAGAATAGGACTGGCCGACGAGGAGGGTTGATGAGACAGAAGATCACCTGTTACCTAGGAACGGCTCACGCCCCGCCCTTTTTTCCTTCACGTAGGGAACACGGTTGCCACAGTGAGGGAATATTTCGTTCCCACACGATAGAATTTTTTTTTATACCTACGTTGTTACTGCCGAAACGTTTTGACTCAAAATTCGTAATATGACGCGGAGGTTTCCTGGTTACCGTTATACCGACAAAATTAGTCAGTTTTGAAAAACCAAAAGTCCTGAATAGGTAGGTACGACATTTTTGTGCTTTTGTAATTTCGCACAATAAAACAGTTTCTACCTCAACTTCATCAGTTAATCCATCACAACTATTATAGAACACCCAAATATTATTATTTTTATTATTATTAACATTAGACAACGCGATGCGTAACCTCACGTAAGACACACATTTTGGAATCGTAGGCGATTCGTCGAAATCGCGTCGCCCGCTGTTGTTCTCCACGTAAGACACGGACTTGGTAAAAGTACAAGACATAATCAAAACCAGGAAGACGAATAACGCGTTTATTCAAACGTTTAAAAAGAAGAAAATGATGATTTTTGATAATGAAGTAGGTAGAAAAAGTAACTTCGTCAACACACAATCATTTTTTGAGTGCAACACAAGTGGCAGAAAAGGTAATTACGACAACCACTGTGCAGGTCGATATACCTGGAATGAGGAGTTGGTGGAAAAGGGGCCGGGCTTGGCTGGATATCCTATCGGGTGAAAACTCTGACCTATTCTTTCTTCTCTACTACTATAGTTAACAGTATCCTTAATACACGCTACTACCGCTCGCTTCTTGCTACTATTCTGAGGATTTTGTTAGTTCGTTCGTTCAGCGTTTGTGAGTGAATATTACGTAAAAATGTCTCCAAGTAAGTGGTGGCGTTTTAAAAGACCAACGCCAAGTCTGCCACATGCAGTATGACGGAATGAGCAAATTTTCAAAGTGACTCGTTTTGCAAGAGGAAAAATTACGCAAAAACCGACAATTTTTTTTTCTGGCTTGTTATACCCATTTCTCTTTTTTGAAAGCTGAAGGATTTTTTTTTTTTTTTTGGCGAATTTTGCCAATCTACCTTGTTTTATCATTTTCAAACTGCTCTATTTTGAACGGAATGAAATATTTCCAATCCGATTTCACCATCGTGTTCAGCGTGAAAAAACCTATATAAAAGAGAGTCACCTGCTTGGGGGTTTTCGGCTAACTTTCCCCCATTTGAAATGCCCTAAATCTCCCCTTAGAGTGAAGCGATTGAGCTCATCTTCAAACATAGCCTTTTGAAAGCCTAGGTAGATTTTTGTGCAAATTTGAGTTTTAATCTTAATTTTATCGCGAGTTATCGTGTGGGATGTGGTTTTGGTTGGTTTAGTTTCTTTTTCTTCGAAAATTCGCTAATACTACGGCAGTTTAAAATATTTTTAATATTTATCTTTTTCCACGTTAGGTAGCAAGCAGACTAGACGGAATTGTTTCTGTGAACCAAAGAGTAAACCAAACCAAAGAGTAGACCAAACCGATGTTATCGGAGCCAACACATCGATATATCAATATTATCGAACATGTGGCATCGATGGCAAAACATCGTAATATCGAAGCAAAACATGATATTTCGATTATATCGATGTCGATGTCCCATCCCTAATCAGAATACGTCCGACGATTTTGCTCGTGGCTTCCCATCGCCTCACGCCCCTGGATTGGGAGCGTTTTGGAATCACGTGATATCGTTATTAGAGGTGAGCTTTCCAACGACAGAACAGGTATACCACACTTGATAGGATTTTGGCCCTAATCATTGGTGCCAGCTTTATTGGGCAAAATTAATAGCTAAAAGCTAAAAAAATGAATTGCTAAATTAGCTACTGTTAGCTGAAGATAACAACTAAATATTTAGCTATTAGGTTTGAGGAACAGATAAATTTTACAACTGAATTAGCTATTAGTCGAAAACGTAATAGCTACAGCTAATTATCTGCGGTATTTAGCAGTCAGGAATTAAAGTTAGCGTTACTTGGCTGACAACTAATAGCTAATAGCTAATTTTGACAAAAAATTGTATTTTGTAAGAGGGCATCTAAGCGATTGTCTCACTTTGTAAAAGTCTTGGAAAGAGGTTACAAGGCTTATGTTACTGTTTTTCTAGTAATAGGTTAGTTATCAAATGTACTACTGTTTTCTAGTAATACCCATTACTAATACCTATCTAACAAAGAAGACGTCGTATCTATGTTTCAGTAAAATTTTTGAAAATTGGCAAGATTCGATTTTGAATGTTTGACTATCAAAGTTCCGTTAGAGGACACGTCCCAGCTTCTCGGATTTTTATTGTCCCCTCAACGATTGCTATGCAGAATGATATTTATCACGATATTTGGTTTATTCAGAACACCTTGGTTTTATCTATTATCAGTGAGATAGGAAATTTGACGCTCTTTCCAACGGTGTAATCAAATTTGACGTTACTCTTTCAAATACAAATTTATGGTATTTTATTTGAGTCAAAGTTGGAAACACAAAACAAGGATCAGAAATAGGAACGCTATTGAACATCCCGGTCATTACAGAAGATTTGGTACAATTAATCAACAAAAAAATAGAGGACAATGGATAGATGAATAAATTCACTCAAACGACCCTTACACCCGACTCTTACAAACAACCCTTCCCACCGAAAACACCATGGTTCATAAAAAAAAAGAAGTCAATGGAAGCCAAGGAAGAACGATATTTAGATTAAAAGTTGATTGTGGCGGGTGTGACGAATATTTCTACCAAATCTACCAACTGGAAACTCCTCAAAGTGGACATCCTCACGTAACCTTAGAGCACATCATAAAGCAATGTGAGGAACTAAATGCAAACTGGTCGGAGTTTTTTAGTGCAGTGAAAAGAAGCCCTACAATTATTTTAAATTACAATTATACATTAATTTTAAATATGTATTTGAGCTTTCAAAAACATTTATTTACAAGGAACTATATAAGTTTTTGAATGAGTGCAACGTAAAAATCACACTATATAAAAACCAGCTTATCAGAGTATATCGACGTTTCAGGGGGTGGTAACGCTGGGCGGGTGGAATTCTCGCCCCCGTCTCCCAGGGCAACCGACCTGCTCCCCCTCCCCCCGACCCCGCCAGTGAAGGAAGGAGGGCCCCAGCGGGGGGAAGCGTCTCCCAGGGCAAGCGACGTGGTCCTCTCCTCGGGGATTTGGGATATACGATTTTTTGACTTTTAATATTGTTATTATACTCCCTCATTGTGTTGTTTAGTACTCTACCTCCTGTACACACGGGACTTACCCCAACAAGAAGGCACAACTGTTGCCACCTTTGCAGATGATACGGCTATCCTCTCTGTTGGAGATGATATAGAAGCTGCAACACGCAAACTACAGACGTCTACTACTGAGGTTTATAAATGGACCAAGATGTGGAGAATGAAGCTGAATGAATCAAAATCAGCCCACATCAACTTCACTAACCGAAAAGTCCCAATCTTGGATGTTGAGGTCAATTCGAATAAAATACCGCATACTGAAGCAGTTAAATATTGGGTTTGACACTTGACTCCAAATTAAACTGGAATAAACACATAGAAAAGAAGAAAGAAGAACTTAAAATCAAGTACAGAAGGATGTATTGGCTAATGGGAAGGAATTCCCATCTCTCACTTCACAACAAACTGCTTATATATAAGCAGATCCTTCGCCCTATTTGGACCTATGGGATACAGATCTGGGGCTGTGCCAAGAAATCAAATATTAAGAAAATCCAAACCTTTCAGAATAAAATACTGAGAAGTATAGTTGGAGCCCCTTGGTACATGCGAAACGATGATATTCATCGAGATTTGAGGATGGAGACAGTCTATGAAATTATTGCAAAATACGCAAGGAAGCATGAACATCGCCTCCACAAACACGTGAACCCGGAGATGCTCTACGTTTTGGACAACGAAGGTGAAATCCGACGTCTCAAGCGAAACAAACCACTGGATTTAGTTGTGCTGCGTGAATAGAAGTGCTAATTAATTGAGCTATATAATAAAGGGCTAGATTTTGCTGTAAACCTACCCTCTTGGAGTGTACCTTTATTGATATGTAAAATTGCTAGATGAAATGTATTTGATTTTTCAGTCGCAATTAATAAATCACGAAAAAAAAAAAAAAATTGTGTTATTCACCTATTTCTTTTTAACCTGCGTAGCAGGGCCATTAAACTAGTATAATATAATGCCAAACAAATTTTTTTAAAACCCTGGTCCACGGCACGTACCAAACATTAACACTGGTTTTGATTTGAAATTGTGATTGAAGAGCGTCTTTTAATTTGTCTACGATCAAATCTCAGCAGTTGACAGCTATGCCGTCAGGATGCAAAAACATGTTCCATGTTCTGTCAGGATTTAACGCTTACCTGAATTTGTCTGGTGGGCATTGTCGAACCTTGCAAGTCTCGATGGTCTCGTCTTCTCCGGCAGGGCAATCGTGCTCACCATCGCAAACCCTACAACAAAAATATTTATGAAACCCGTGCATAACACATATGAGCCATTTAGAATCAAAACCACATAGATCCAATTCAGCAAATTTTACAGGAGAGGCAAAATACTGAAAATTGCATACTAAAGATCGAAAATTACAAGCGTCATCGTATATTCATAGTCTGCCTTCCTGTAATGATTAAACACACTGACATTCATGTGGCTGCAGGTTGTTCACGTAAGCAGAAAATGGCAATCGAGGCGGATCTGTCTGCTTTTGACTCTCACGAAACAAATCGGGTAAAATTTCAATGATTTTCCTTTGACTTTTATTAATAACGAGTTGTGTATTCAGAAAAAAGGACATTGAAACGTAAACAAAATGAATTTCTCTTCAGAAAGGCTTTATTCTTACAAAATATTTCTTGTAAATTGCACATTTTCAACTCTTTTTACTAACAAAAATTACTTGGGTTTTACAGAAAATGTGGTTAAAAATGAATTCTAAATAAAAATTATATTCTGTTTTTGATGCCATAAAAAAACGCTGCAGATTCTTTTACTGGGTTTGATTATTCAATTTCACTCATTTGGCTTGCATTCACGATTTGAATTTCTACTAAGCTTTGGAGTGTGCGTGTTTCACAGGTGATGAGAATCGATTTAAGTGCCCTATGCATATCTCCTGAAATTCTATAATCACTCTATCACCTGTGAAACATGCACACTCCAAAGCTTAGTAGAAATTCAAATTATGAATGCAAGCCAAATGAATGAAAACGATTATAATGGAAAAATATTCTATTTGAAAACTTTAAAGTTCGTAAGATGGAGCATGCATATCAGAATGCTTCAACCCATGTATCGGCTATAAACCCTTTTAGGAGTTCACTCCAGTATCCACATTCACTACATCACTAGCTTACTGCAGTAAAAAATTAAAAAAAAACTCCTGTTTTGTTTTGATTGCAGTAACCTAGTGATGTAGTGAATGTGGATGCAATGTTGGCACCATAAATCGGGCCGTACATCGGGAATGGTTTGAGGTACGTACATGGCGAGGGGCTCATTCGATTCCTCATGGAAAGTTCTTCAAAAAGAGTCCAAATTTAGGCCGCTTCGACTTTTTTTGAGGTTTCTAGGGATTTTACAAAACTTTGCAGATTTGGATTCTACACCGTTTGAAACGTAAACCATCAAATTTTCAGGGGGGGTTAGAATTTTTTTTTTTTTCAAGAGCGATTACAATGGTTTATTATTGAATAATAAACTAAAATCGTATGCAGTTTTTTGGTTGCAGACCTGTGTAATCATTAGTTCAGAAAAAGGTTTAATTCAACTGGGAAATGCTTTGAAAAACGGTGCTAATTTTGGACTTACCAGTGGTACGGGATGCATTCCGCTCCGCATGAAAACGAAAGGGGGCCGCAGGGCCTGGATATGACGGCCGTGCAATTCGCTTCGTCCGAACCGTCGGAACAATCGCGATCACCGTCGCAGACCCAGTCTTTGAAGATGCAATGCTTCGGGGACAGGCACGTGAACTCCTGAAAATATAACGAAAGTGGTAACATAGAAGACCATTGGTGACTCATTTCTGAGCTAAAACATGATTTTTAGCAAGGATTTTTATATTTTCAATAATGAACCTTTTTAATTTTCCAAAATATAAATATTCCGGCATATGAAAAAGGTCTTTTTCTGAAACAAAATTACCAAAGTTTGCTGTACGACATTTCCTACTCAGTCATAATTTGAAAAACGCAAAACAACTTTTACACAAAGGTTTATTCCCCCCCCCCCCCCCCCCCCACTTTCCTTGACTGTAACAAAGTGTTTAGGCAAACTCCAATCCGGAGATAAGAGAACTATTTTTTTTTTTTTTGTGGAGTTATTTATTTAGTTTTTATTCCGATTGTTTCCTCGCGAACTCTACGTTTGAAGATCCTCCGCCAAACTCGAGGCGTCGAAACCTTATCACCGCCGTCCTGTTTTGCCGCAGTCATCGCCCAGCGCCCACTAAGCAACAAAGTGTATTTTTTTAAACCGTGTCGACACGTGGTATTCGATTTCTAGAAATCAGAGACAATATATCCCTGATTCTCGAGTGCTGTTTCACTCATCGGTTACTTATTGAGGAGCAGCTCTGGTGTCGGTATATTCCGTGCCAGGTAATTCAGGAACGCGACGATTTCCACGTGGGTGATGATTTCGGCTGCGTAACAGTTCAGTTCACTACAAATTGCTGCAACCGTCGCGTTGAAAGCGGCCATATTGATCGGAGCAGACTACGTGAAGACGCTGCACCCGTCGCAAATCAGGTCATGCTTATTTTATTTTATAATTTCAAAAAACATCCCACGAATTTATTTTATATTTTTTTATATTTTCAACATTAATCAAGGAGCTTAATAATAGGGTAAGCCCTATGTATTTTCTTTATAAAATATATTTATTTTCTATTTCCATCCTAATTTGAATTCGAGCAATCTATTCATTTATCTCCTTCCCGCATTTTCGGATTCATATTATTAAGTTCATTTCATCTATTGAATATTCGTAACAGGTGTAACACAAAGTTCCCTTATTTATTGCTTCCTAGATTAATTGCATCAATACGTATGTATGAGTATGTCCAAAGTATGTTCAAAGACATGTTTGAACTTGTACGTACATGTTTGAACCTGTAAGAACATGTTTGAACCTGTAAGAACGCGTTGGAACTTGCACTCACCTGTTCGCCGCACTCGACGTGGCAGCCCATTTCGTCACTGCGGTCGTTACATTGGATCTCCCCGTCGCAGCGCGTCGAAGCTTGTAGGCACCTCCCGTCGTTACACCTGAAATCCAACATATCAAATCATTAAAATGACATATCTTCAATAAAATGAATAGCATTAATTAAATCTTCAATCACATTTCTCGGTAGTTGAATATGATATTCTACATATCATCATATTCTATCATATCATTATTCAAATCAATGAATTTCATTCATTTCTATTCATATCATATTTCAATATTGATCATATTCTATATTCCATCATATTTACCATATTCTATTGCATATGATATTCTACAGTTAAACATGTAAAGATATTTCCTACAGTTGCTGTTGAAGTACCTGAATTCGGATTCGCTGCATTCGCGAGGGACGCAGCCAACCTCGTCACTGTTGTCTCCACAATCGTTCTCCATATCGCATTTCCAACGCCCTGAAAAACGCAATAGGATAATTTCGTTTTTAATTTTCGATTCGTTACTTCGAAAAGTCATAAAAGATAGTTGTGTTTAAGTTTGTAGTAATGAAAGTTTGAAACATGGAGAGGTGATGGGATGGTATGGCTGCCCCTTCCAAGGAACGAGAAGAGTAATGCCTGCAACACAGGATGATGAGCTTAGAAGGCGACCAGGTATCTGTGGAGGTGGAAATTTCAAGAATCGGAATTGCGGACTAACCATCCACCATCCGTACATTGCACTCCAACTAATCGACATGGTGGTCGATATCATGCCAAAAACGCTCACCCAATCCAAACTCCACACTTGAATTATAACAAGAACAGAAATATGGGAGGACAAATGCTGATGCAATGACGTCATACGGTTCACGGATAGGTCAAAAATGGAAGTGGGAACTGGTGCAGGAGGATACAGAGGGCTCATACAGGTGGAATGTCTCCATCCCACCAGAGGAACACACCTCTCTATTCCAAGCAGAAATGATTGTGATTGAGGCAGTTGCTGAGAGGCTTAAGATAGGGCACAAATAAGCCCCCATCTGCATCCTATTTGTCAGCCAAGCATCGATAAAAGAGCTAACAACTTCCACTATTTCATCATGAGGGGTATGAACCTGCAAGCAAACCCACAATGAGCTAGCCAAACACAAGCAGGTTCGCCTGTAGTGGGTGCTGGGGCACTGAGGTATAACTGTTAACGAAAAGGCTGATGAGCTTGCAAAAAGGGGCTCCGGAACGCTTCTCAACAGTGCTGATTCAACAGTTCGTCCACTAAAAACTAGCTTCATAAGGACCATCAACACGTGGAGCTTCAATGACATCATCTGGTTCACAGACCAGTAGAAAATGGAAGTCGAAACTGGAGCAGGAAGATATGGGGGCAAACCCAGACGGAATGTCTCCATCCCACCAGAGGAACACACTTCTGCATTCCAAGCAGAAATAGTGGCAATCGAGGCAGCAGCTACTGAGAGCCTTAGGATGGGGCATGAAGGATCTCACGTTCGCAAAATTCTCTGGCAGCTAAGCATTGGTTAAAGAGCTAACAAATCCAAATAGGAATGTTGGAAGTGGGAACTGGTGCAGGAGGATACAGGGGCTCATACAGGTGGAATGTCTCCATCCCACCAGAGGAACACACCTCTCTATTCCAAGCAGAAATGATTGTGATTGAGGCAGTTGCTGAGAGGTTTAGGATAGGGTACAAATAAGCCCCCATCTGCAACCTATTTGTCAGCCAAGCATCGATAAAAGAGCTAACAACTTCCACTATTTCATCATGAGGGGTATGAACCTGCAAGCAAACCCACAATGAGCTAGCCAAACACAAGCAGGTTCGCCTGTAGTGGGTGCTCGGGTGCAGAGGTATAACTGTTAACGAAAAGGCTGATGAGCTTGCAAAAAGGGGCTCCTGAACGCTTCTCAACAGTGCTGATTTAGCAGTATGTCCACCAAAAACTAGCTTCATAAGGACCATCAACACGTGGAGCTGCAATGACATCATGTGGTTCACAGACCAGTAGGAAGTCGAAACTGGAAGATATGGGGGCAAACCCAGACGGAATGTCTCCGCTAGATAGTGGCAATCGAGGCAGCAGCTACTGAGAGCCTTAGGATGGGGCATAAAGGATCTCACGTTCGCATCTTCTCTGGCAGCCAAGCATTGGTTAAAGAGCTAACAACTCCAAATAGAAATGTTGGAAGTGGGAACTCGTGCAGAAGGATACAGCGGGTCATACAGGTGGAATGTCTCCATCCCACCAGAGGAACACACCTCTCTATTCCAAGCAGAAATGATAGTGATTGAGGAGGAGCTGCAGAGATGCTTAGGATACGGCACAAATGAGCTCCCATCTGCATCCTCTTCGTCAGCGAAGCATCGATAAAAGAGCTAACAACTTCAAGTATTTCATCACGAGTGGTATGAACCTGCAAGCAAACCCACAATGAGCTAGCCAAACACAAGCAGGTTCGCCTGTAGTGGGTGCTCGGGTGCAGAGGTATAACTGTTAACGAAAAGGCTGATGAGCTTGCAAAAAGGGGCTCCTGAACGCTTCTCAACAGTGCTGATTCAGCAGTTCGTCCACTAAAAACTAGCTTCATAAGGACCATCAACACGTGGAGCTGCAATGACATCATGTGGTTCACAGACCAGTAGGAAGTCGAAACTGGAGCAGGAAGATATGGGGGCAAACCCAGACGGAATGTCTCCATTCCACCAGAGGAACACAACTCTGTATTCCAAGCAGAAATAGTGGCAATCGAGGCAGCAGCTGCTGAGAGCCTTAGGATGGGGCATAAAGGATCTCACGTTCGCATCTTCTCTGACAGCCAAGCATTGGTTAAAGAGCTAACAACTCCAAATAGGAATGTTGGAAGTGGGAACTCGTGCAGGAGGATACAGCGGGTCATACAGGTGGAATGTCTCCATCCCACCAGAGGAGCACACCTCTCTATTCCAAGCAGAAATGATAGTGATTGAAGAGCTGCAGAGAGGCTTAGGATACGGCACAAATAAGCCCCCATCTGCATCCTCTTGGACAGCAAGCATCGATAAAAACACACACTGCTCCAGGGAGCAGCATGCAAACCCTCATCAACAGCGAAGCAATCAGGAAGGGGGAACTAGCTGTATCCACCACACTCCTTGGGCTTCGTAAAAGTATGGGGAGAAGGCGGGGGATTGCATTATGCAGAGCAGTGGTAAATGTTGAATGGTGTTACGGGTGTTTTCCTGAATACTGCGTGCTGGTAGAGGGACACCCGCAACTCCAATTCCTAATGGAATTTGCAAGGGGATTTTATAAAATAATAATAAATAAATCAATTTAAAATAATATAATAAGTGAAAGAAACAAAGGATAAGGCTAATAAACGGTAATTTGAACAAAGAAATGATAAAGAAAGATTAGAAGAAAGATTCCCAAATGGGCTCACCAACCCCAGGTTTTCCAAAGTTGACAAGAATTTACGATTTGCTCAAGCACAGGGAAACCAACTTGCACACGAGCGGATAAAACTTTCCACGAGGCTTTTAGAATCTGGTAATACTACTTTCCAAGATTCAGGACCCAGTCCGTCAGGCCCTATGGGGCCTCTGACCCCTGAGGGTGGGGAAGAAGCTACTTGTGTTTGATCGTTTTTTGCATTTTGTCTACAGGGGCAATGCAGAGGACAGGGGTGCCAAGGCGGTCAATAATAGGGAATCCGAGGTTTGCAACTACACTCTGCTACCATGTAACATGGAGAGGTGATGGAATGGTACGGTTGCCCCTTCCAAGGGACGAGGCGAGTAATGCCTGCAACACTCAGAGGATGATGAGGTTAAAAGGCAGCAAGCTATCCCTGGAGGTAGCAATTTCAAGAATCAAGCAGGGGAGCTATCCATCCGCATCACACTCCAGAAATAATTTAATAAGGAAATTTTATTGATCTACACACATTTTCAAGATCTAATCTAATCTCCATGGAGATGAAGATTTGATTAACCTTAACTAACCTGGTATGCACTTAGTGTTGTTGCATTTGAAGTAAGTCGGGTCGCAGCTAACCGTGTCTTTGCAAGTTGGAGGTTCGTCAGACCCATCGCTGCACTCGATCGTTCCGTCGCAGACCCAAGTCTTCGGTAAACACCTTCCTGAACTGCATCTGTGACAATTAAATCGTGAAAAAGGTCAAAATCAACGACTAGAATTGAACTGTACGGCAAAAAGAGAATATTTCATCAAAATCGAATGGAAACGGTCGGAATTAGGGGTGTTGCAAGGATTCACGCATGCTCAGTGGCAAAAAATTTAAATAGCTGAAATCGATATGAGATCATGAGATTTTCAAATGGTTCCTATCTGATTACTCTGTAAAAAAAAAACGCTGCAAATTCGTTCACTGGGGTTTATTATTCAATTGGCTTGCGTTCATGATTTGAATTTCTACTAAGCTTTGGAGTGCGCGTGTTTCACAGGTGATAGAGCGATTATTGAATTTCAGGAGGCACACAAATATGATCAACTGATCAATCCAAATAGGTATTTTGGTTGAGAACAGATTTACGTGCTCTATGCATATCTCCTGAAATTCAATAATCGCACTATCACCTGTGAAACACGCACACTTTGAAGCTTAGTACAGATTCAAATCATGAACGCAAGCCAATCGAACAATAAACCCCAGAGAAAGAATACTTATTGAATAATATTTACCTATATATTCATCAGCGTTTCATGCATATCAGAATGCTTCAACCCGTGTATCGGCTATAAACTACAAGTATCCACATTGGCTATCACTCCAATTTCCACATTCACTACAACTCGACGCTATCGGCCGGACATCACTAGGTTACAAACAAACAATAATAAACCAAAAAACGCAAATGTTGGCACCATAAATCGGGCCATACATCGGGAATGGTTTGACCTACGGACCTGGGGAGGGTCTTATTCGATTCCTCATGGTATGTTCTTAAGAATAAGTCTACATTTAGGCCGTCTTAACTTGTTTTGAGGTTTTTAGGGATTTTACAAAACTTTGACAGCCCTTAAAGGGCACTTTAAATTGAGTGAGAGAGCTGGCTCAAGAATTGGGGCTCCGTCGGACCAAGATGGATTTTTCCTGAAAATTTCAGATTTTTTGCTCCAGCCATTTGGGAGAAATCGTGCGTACGGCGGATGGACGGAAAATTTTTTTATTGCAGATTCGGATTCTACACCCTTTGAAACGTAAACCACGAAATTTTCAGGGGGGGTTAGAATTTTTTTTCCCCAGAGCGATTACAATGGTTTATTATTGAATAATAAACCAAAAATCAATCCTTTTGGTAATATTGCGAAATTCTAACTGATATTAAACTATAAAATTATAAATTGAACTAGGTAGAATGATTTAATTTACGATCGGTCCGATACAAACAAAAACAAGATAACGATGACGGAAGGAGAAGGAGGATTGTTATCACCAGAATTTGGTCAGTTGGTCGGTAGACTGCGCCAGTTACCACCATTCTGTTTGCAAGGCGGGCTCGCGTTGTGTATCTAGCGTCATGTCTGGGAACACAATGAGACTTTCCCTACCCCAGTAAACCAAGCCCTTTGCCGCCAGCGCCCTCTCAAAATCGTAAATAGACCAATGAAATACCCTGTACATTCTCAAATGGTTTCAGGATGTTTCACAAAGGATTTCATCAATGAAAATCGTAGAAAAGTTTCATTTTACGAGTTTTGGAGCCATTAGGGAAAATTTGTACGTTTTTTCAAGCAGATTCTCCAAAAAGTGCGGCTTTATGAGGGTTTATAATTATTTGTAGGGCAGTTTTCTGCATGTATGTTAGTTTTTATGCACGTTGATTATTAATATTATTAGTTTGTTAGGTTTTGTGTACAACAAAAAAGGCAGGGTGTCCCGCACTTTGTGTTAAAAAAAAAAAAATTGGGTGAAACTACATGGAAAATGGAGTAAATCAACCACAGGTTCGAATAGGGCGTTAAATTTCCTGTAAGAAGAGGTTCATTTTGTTTTACACATTTATCACAATTCTCAATTTTTAATTTTTTACAGTACCTGGAAAAAACATTTTGGAAACAAAATGAACCTCTTCTTACAGGAAATTTAACGCCCAATTCGAACCTGTGGTTGAATGCCGGAAAACATTAATTGAAATCGAGAAAAATCAGTTTCTGTGGCCCATATCGTACGTCACCTACCAACTTACGTTAAAACGAACTACACGTTTTCTGGCATTCGAACTTTAATTTCTCCGTCAATTCCAATCAGAATTAAATGGTTGAGACGCCGTTGGAAAGCTTAGAAGTGGGAGAAGTTTTTATCAAATTTGACAACGAAAAAAATTATGTTTGTGGTCACGCCAAGCGTTCCAAGTTTTTGAAAAATTTCACTTTGCGAAAAATGTTCATCTTTGATTGAAAATTTTGGTGTTTGGAAGATGCGTTTTGGAAATCAAAGTAACTTCATCTTATAGGAAATTTAACGCAGATTCCGAAAATGTGGTCAAATGTGCAAAAATGTTGGGAAATTGCCGAGAAAAAAGCGTTTTAATGGCGAAAAACGCGATTTTTTGAAAAAAATCTTAAAAATAGCATATCTCAGCAACGGGTTGAGAAAAAAAATCGCGGTTGGCGGCGATTTACTCCATTTTCCATGTAGTTTCACCCAATTTTTTTTTTTTTTTTACACTAAGTGCGGGACACCCTGTATAATATGAGAACTATAGCGGTACCTGTGTTCATCATTGGCGCACTTCCTCGAGCTACACATGGCGGGGTCTTCGTCGGAATTGTCCCTGCAATCGTTGGCCGAATCGCACACCCAAACGACGGGGATGCAGTGACCGTTGGCGCAGGAGAACTTGTCCGCTTCCCTGGAAATCGCAGAAACATTTAAGAAATCGACGATATAAACTCTGAGTTTGTTGAAGAAATGGAAAGAGCTAAAACGTTGTTTAACGGGACGATAGAACGCATACCGAACTGGCACCCTTAGGTATAAAGGAATTCAAATTATAAACGAGGATTTTCAAATAATAACTAGTACGCTAAGAATAAATAACAAAAACCTATACAAAAGAGAAATAAATAGATTAATTAACAGTGGGAGATATGATTGTTTTATCAACAATCTGAATAACTAAGAAGTATTTGGGGATTTTACAGAAATAATCTACCAGTTAGACGGGGTGTGAGTGGACAAAAGTAGAAATTTTTATATAATATAAGGTAAACTAGACAACTCTGTGTTAGCGCTCAGCAGTTGTATGCTTTCTAGCACGGTCCATGATATTTTATATTATAATCAGAGAAATTGTATTATAATCAGGAAAAAACTCTGCAAATTCTTTCACTGCGGTTTATTATTCAATCGGCTTGCGTTCTTGATTTGAATTTCTACTAAGCTTTGGAGCGTGCAACAAGTTTCACAGGATAGGGCGATTATTGAATTTCAGGAGATATACATGGAGCACGTGAATCTGTTCTCGACCAAAAGACCTATTTGAATTGATCAGTTGATCATATTTGTGTGCCTCCTGAAATTCAATAATCGCCCTATCCTGTGAAACAAGCAGACTCCAAAGCTTAGTAGAAATTCAAATCATGAACGCAAGCCAATTGAATAATAAACCCCAGTGAAAGAATTTGCAGCGTTTTTTTTATTGAACCTCAATACCCCCCCACAATAAAAACATCTATAATTTATCAAGTCCTTTGGCACTCGTATTGCGTTAAAACTTCCCCAAATCCAAATTTATACGATGTAGCCAAAGGTAGACAGATGTAAAGGAGGCAGGAGGGATGTTGAGGGGGCACACAAATATCATCAACTGATCAATCCAAATAGGTGTTTTGGATGAGAACCGATTTACGTGGTCTTTGCATATCTCCTGAAATTCAATAATCGCTCTATCACCTATAAAACACGCACACTCCGAAGCTTAGTAAGATTCAAATCATGAATGCAACAAATTGAATAATAAACCTTTTCAAAAATAATATTGAATAATATTTACCTATATATTATCAGAATGCTTCATCCAGTGTATCGGCTACTAACTACACTACAAGTATTCACGTCGGCTATCATTCCAGTATCCACATTCACTACAACTCAACGCTATCGGCCGGACATCACTAGGTTACAAACAAACAATAATAAACCAAAAAACGCAAATGTTGCCACCATAAATCGGGCCATACATCGGGAATGGTTTGAGCTACGGACGTGGGGAAGGGCTCATTTGATTCCTAATGGTATGTTCTTCAAATAGGAAAATATTTAGGCCGATTCGACTAGTTTTGAGGTTTTCAGGGATTTTACAATAGTTTTACAGCCCTTAAAGGGCACTTTAAATTGAGTGAGGGAGCTGGCTCAAGAATTGGGGCGTCGTCGGACCAAGATGGATTTTTCCTGAAAATTTCAGATTTTTTGCTCCAGCCGTTTCGGAGATATCGTGCGTACGGCGGACGGACGGAAATTTTTTTATTGCAGATTCGGATTCGACACCCTTTGAAACGTAAACCATGAAATTTTCAGGGGGGGGTTTGAATTTTTTTTTCCAGAGCGATTACAATGGTTTATTATTGAATAATAAACCAAAAAATGAAGATGATATTGTTTTTTACTTTGTGAAAATGTACAAATGGACAATAAAGAATATTATTTCCTGAAAATCACCACCGGAGTGGGTTGCTTGTGAATGAGCTGCAATGCTGTGACTATCCGGGCCGTATGGAGTAAAACAACTTTCTGGGCTTCAATGTAGGTTTTCGGCGGTAGCCCCAGTTCAGCCAGTCTACCATGTAAGGCTGTCGGAATGACGCCCTCCGCCGAAATCACTGCTGGTACGATGCGCACGTTGCTCATTTCCCACATCTGCCTGATCTCAAAGGCCAAGTCACCATACTTCTCCTGCTTATGGAGGATTGTCGTCGGGACATTGTGAGCTCAGAACAGCTATATCTATAAGCTTACACGCCTTTTCAGCTTTATCCACCAGTATTATGTCCGGCCAATTATGTGGTACTGGACGATCGATCCCAATAAAGCTTCCGCCTGGCATTTTCCAAAACCTCCATAGGCACATACTGGTAAGATGGGGCAGGGCTAGAGATCAGTCCATGCTTTACAGCCAGTTTTTGGTGAATGATCTTGGCCATGTCATTATGTCTAGCAAGGTAAGACGTTTGAGCCAAGGCTGGGCACGATGCTACGACGTGATCCGTAGTCTCTGGCTTGCTGTGGCACAATCTACAGGAGTCATCGACCAAGTTTTGCTCTTTAATGATGTGCTTTCGGTAGTTTCTTGTCTTGATCACGTTGTCCTGTATAGCCATTACTGAGCCCTCAGTTCTAAATAGAGATCACCCCCTCTAAGCCACATATTTGATGCAGCAAGATCTACATGGGGCTGATGCAATTTTTTGAAAATGCCTCCCATGGTTGGCTTTCTGGGCCCATGCTGCTCAATCTTACAGTAGCCACACTCCCTGTTCAGGTCGTCTTCATGAAAATTCAGAGGTGTCCACGTTGTAATGGGGCAGGGATGGAGGTTCCCGATCCTGATCTCTTTTTTTCCGTGAAAAATGCTGTGAGGCTGGTCAGCTGTTTGGACAATAGATTCTGAAGGTTGATGAAGCCACGTCCACCTCTCTCCCTCGGCAGAATAGGCCATGGGCCTCTCCACTGCAGACTTAGGGTGCCTTCCTCTAGCCCTTGTCATGAGCACCCGTACGTTTTGCTGCAAGGCTTTGATTCAGTAGCTGACCACTTGATTACCCCAAACGAATACGTTAGTACGGGGATTGCAAACGTGTTTATCGCCGTCGCAGTGTTACGCCCATTCAAGGCAGAGCCCAACAGCCATCTCAGTCTTTTCTTGAATTCCTGTTCAATCGCTTTCTTAATACCCTTCATATCGCTTATTATTACCCTTCAAAATTCAATTATTTTTCAACTATAATGTTATTCTTACGACAACTTACACGCAAATGGCTTTGCAGTCGTTTTCGTCTTCTCCTCCTTCGCAGTCCGAATGGCCGTTGCATCGAGACGACTTGGAAATGCACTTAGCTTGCGACCCGTTGAACGCTGGACATTTAAATTGGCTCTCCATGCAGTTGTAGTCGTTGCAGCTCTTCTCGTCGGATCTGAAAAGCAAACATAATGGTCAGCAACGCGTGCATTAGTGGGACGTTGTCATGTCCAATTTTCATACGATCACAAGTGAAGGCCACAGGGGAAAAACGACCTGCAGATCCACACAAACACTCCAGAAGACATCTGATACTGGGTTCAAACGCCTATGAGATGCTACTATGCATCGGAGGAAAGCAGAGAGGCCCATGTTGGCTGCCTTGTGGCAAGCCAGAAGTAGTTTGGATAGGCTTTGCCAGTTTGCCTCTAGCATTAATAACAAGCTACCAACCTTGCAAGCAACTTTCCAACGAGAATCTTATACAGCCAAACAATGTCTGGGATACGCGCAAATCACCCTATCATCCTATTATAAATAAATAATTGAATGGCCAGGCAAAACAAAGGAATCAGCAACAAAATTAGCACATCCAGATAACCTCTCCCCATTTTTGCTGGTAACCTCTTTGTTTGGAGTATGGCACGTTTATAGACGGCGTCCCTCCAAAGCTCCTCCCTTCCCAGTGTTGCCAGTACGATATTTACAAGAGAAAAAATATTCCCACACTGTCAGCCTTGTTGTCTGGTATGATAATCCGTGCTTACCTCCATTTCTTCAAAAAATGTCGCTTACACCTATGTTCTGCCAAGCCATTTAATCAGTGAAATGACATACGTGGTTAATACTAAATTAATCGATTGATGTAATGTGAAAATGGACTCACCCGTCTCCACAATCGTTGTTCCCATCACAGATCAGCGACGGATGGATGCAGGATTGGTTGTCACACTGGAACTGGCCCGGGTAGCAGACGAATTTGGGGCAGTCTGGCGGCTCGTCGGACTTGTCACCGCAGTCGTCCTGCCCGTCGCATCTGTGGACGGAGACATTCGAAAATTATAACAGCACTAGTTTAATGGCCCCGCTACGCAGGTTAAAAAGAAATAGGTGAATAACACAATGAGGGAGTATAATGACAATATGCAAAGTCAAAAAATCGTATATCCCAAGTCCTGGAGGAGGGGAGCACATCAGTTGCCCTGGGAGACGCTCCGCCAGGAGTGGGGGGGGAGAGAATTTCACCCGCCCAGCGTTACCACCCCCTGAAAAGCGGATATACTCTGATATGCTCGTCTTTATATAGTGTGATTAACCTCTGCAAACCACGCGTTTTTCCGCAAAGAGTTTCAGTGCCGTGACCGCGAACCACACGTTTTTTGCGACTGCTTCTGCATTTTCCTGCAATCTTCGATAACTTTTACTTAAGCCCTCTACTTAGTTAACACTTTTAGGTTATAAAGGGAGCCTGTGTGCTCTGCGTTAGTCAGTTCTGAGATTTCCTTTAACGTTAAAGACGTGTTCCTGTGTGTAAATAAAGTCGGAGTTCTTCAAGAAGACTTTCATCATATGTCAGGACTTATATATTTATGTAACCACTCCTCTCAGCCAACCCAGAAACCCAGAAAACAAGGTATTCTTCCAAGCACCTTTGCTGTTCTATTGACAAGGATCGTCCATTGGAAACATTTTGAGACGCAGACGATCAGATAGGGCAGAACGATTAAGAGGACGGCGAGGATCAGAGGATCCTGTTTGAAGTCGGTACATTCATTTCGCCATAAATCTTGCATCTCCAAATTTGTATTACAATTATTGCAATTTATCACCATACAGTCCACTTCAAATCAAAAGTTAATCACGCTCGTACATAGAACAAAACGTGGTTCATCAAATTAGTTGACGGCACGAATACAGTTGTCAAACTCACCTCCACCAGGAGCTGATGCACTTGTACGTCGTCTTGCACTGGATTTGAGGCGGAGTGCAGTTGGCGACGCAATTCGACGAGTTTTTGGGATCGACGACGAAATCGTTGGGGCATTCGCAGTGAGCTGTGGCTGGCCGCATCCCACCTCCGGGACTCAAAACGCACAGCGCCGAGCAGTTCAGTGCCGCGCAGGGATTCGGTTCGATCAGAGGCTGGAAAACCAACAAATGAATCGTTCAGCCATTTTATTTATTTACAAAACGAGTTAATGCCCAATTTTAAAAATTTATTAAGTATTCACTTCAATCAATAGGTTACACTTTTGTGCTATATTTCTACCTCCCATTGCTATTTCGGGCAACGTGATTTTCCCTCTTGCAACCCTGTCTGTAATTTTGTTAAAGTTGATTCAGTTGCTTTGCAGCCTATATCCCCATAACGTTACATGCAGGTTGTAATACTGCAAGGAATTGATTTAACAATTACATGGTAGCAGAGCGTGGTTACGATCCACGGACCTCTGGGTTATGGGCCCAGCACGCTTCCACTGCGCATTACCAGTATTACATGGTAGCGAGCTAAACGTTCTAAAACGGACCCTAATTGTCCCAGCAAAAAAAAAAAAAAAATACTAGCCACACGAATATAAAATCCGTATATTAAACCAGAAAACCCAGAAAAAAAAGAGCTTCCACTGGCTTAAAATAAAACAGATAACAACAGATCCCTGAACCACTTTCTACCCAGCTCTCATCCGACCAGGTAATCTGTTCATTCAATTTCCGTATTTAAATCAAATTGATATTAATATCCCAGATCCATCCTATTAACCGAACTCCTTACCTAATACCACCTGCGGTGCTATTTCATAAAAATAAAAATATTAAAGGAATACGTAAATCGTTTCCACATCGTGGTTAATAGGACCCCCATAGTAATTCTTGGAGCAATAAATACGTTTGTTGAATAAATAACTATATCTATTTCCAAAACCTTGCGTATAATTATTTCTTGAACCTTATATATCTATATATAAAATAACCTTAGTAATTAATAAGGTGAAAAAAGGGAATAATATCAAGAAATCGTAATCAAGTAAAGGTAGAATTGATTTAACAATTCCTTTCAGTATTACAAGGTCCTGTGTCTATCTGGAATCAAAAGATTCTAAATTTTCGGCTACGCTGTCTTCTATCTTCACCCAGAAAGTTTGCAGGTCTGAATGACAAGCAGGAGAAAAGGAACGAAGGAATGTTAAAGGTTGTCGGGTCCGCGGAAAGGAAACGAGCGTCCAGTGTCCCCTCCACTTCCCCCGGGAAAATGAAGACTGTAATAGGATCCTCATGAAATCGATTGTTTACTTAATCAAGTAAAGGTTGAAAGCTTTAACAATCCTTTTCAGTTTCAAGTAGGAAGCAGGGAAAATTATCAGCATGCTCACAGACTTCAGAATCTTGATCATCACAAAACTCAGTCCGGAATCTTCAGGCAACAAGCAACTGAAGCCTTTTCAGCCGTTACAACGTGTAGGTACCAAAGTAAAATGAAGACAGCAGGAGTTTCTTAGGAAGCAGGGAACTGCACAAAACTCAGTCCGGAGAAAGCTGAAGCCTTTTCAGCCGTTACAAGTAGCAGAAGGCCTTATTGTGGTTCAACAATGACAAGAGTTCCTGTTAAACCTGAAGAAAGGACAGACCAGGAAGACCATTCGTAGCTGTTCATAACTAGAGTGGAACAAAGTCGTGACATGACTCCGTCTCCTGCACCTGTACAACTTCTTCAGGAGTCCAATTTTGCACCTAGTTCGTCCACGACACCACCTGGAAAAATGTCCCATACTGACGGTAACCCCTCTGCCGCGTAAACCTTGGATGAAATGGAATCAGAGGGAGGTCTTTGGTATACAGCAACGCAAGGTGATTTGGCTGGATTAGATGTTCTTGTGGCCAAAAGGAGCCGATGTGAGTACAACTGCAATAAGTGGATCCTCTTCACTATGCTGTTCGAGCTGGGAATATTGCTGTTGTACAAAATTGTTGAGAGCAGCTGCTAAGGTTGAAATGACAACAAAAGCTGGCCCAGTTTCTGCCCTTCATCGAGCGTACAGCTGTTTGGTTATGGCAACACTTAGCAGCACAACAACGAGCAAAACCATGCTGGTTATGTCTTTTCCTGCAGGGGCGAGATGGGTCCATGGAAAGGAAGCAAGCGTCGGGAAATAGAAGACAGCAGGAGTTTTCTTAGGAAGCAGGGAACTGCACAAAATTCAGTCCGGAGAAAGCTGAAGCCTTTTCAGCCGTTACAAGTAGCTGAAGGCCTTATTGTGGTTCAACACTCTATGACAAGAGTTCCTGTTAAACCTGAAGAAAGAACAGACCAGAAAGACCATTCGTAGCTGTTCATAACTAGAGTGGAACAAAGTCGTGACATGACTCCGTCTCCTGCACCTGTACAACTTCTTCAGGAGTCCAATTTTGCACCTAGTTCGTCCACGACACCACCTGGAAAAATGTCCCATACTGACGGTAACCCCTCTGCCGCGTAAACCTTGGATGAAATGGAATCAGAGGGAGGTCTTTGGTATACAGCAACGCAAGGTGATTTGGCTGGATTAGATGTTCTTGTGGCCAAAAGGAGCTGATGTGAATACAACTGCTAAAAGTGGATGTACTGCTCTTCACTAAGCTGTTCGAGCTGGGAATATTGCTGTTGTACAAAATTGTTGAGAGCAGCTGCTAAGGTTGAAATGACAACAAATGCTGGCCCAGTTTCTGCCCTTCATCGAGCGTACAGCTGTTTGGTTATGGCAACACTTAGCAGCACAACAACGAGCAAAACCATGCTGGTTATGTCTTTTCCCAGAGGGGCGAGATGGGTCCATGGAAAGGAAGCAAGCGTCGGGAAATAGAAGACAGCAGTAGTTTTCTTAGGAAGCAGGGAACTGCACAAAACTCAGTCCGGAGAAAGCTGAAGCCTTTTCAGCCGTTACAAGTAGCTGAAGGCCTTATTGTGGTTCAACATGCTATGACAAGAGTTCCTGTTAAACCTGAAGAAAGAACAGACCAGGAAGACCATTCGTAGCTGTTCATAACTAGAGTGGAACAAAGTCGTGACATGACTCCGTCTCCTGCACCTGTACAACTTCTTCAGGAGTCCAATTTTGCACCTAGTTCGCTTACGCCACCACCTGGCAAAATGTCCCATACTGACGTTAACCCCTCTGCCGCGTAAACCTTGGATGAAATGGAATCAGAGGGAGGTCTTTGGTATCTGTCAACGCAAGGTGATTTGGCTTTATTAGATGTTCTTGAGGCCAAAAGGAGCTGATGTGAATACAACTGCTAAAAGTGGATCCTCTTCACTATGCTGTTCGAGCTGGGAATATTGCTGTTGTACAAAATTGTTGAGAGCAGCTGCTAAGGTTGAAATGACAACAAATGCTGGCCCAGTTTCTGCCCTTCATTGAGCGTACAGCTGTTTGGTTATGGCAACACTTAGCAGCACAACAACGAGCAAAACCATGCTGGTTATGTCTTTTCCCGGAGGGGGGAGATGTTGGGTCCACAGAAAGGAAGCAAGCGTCCAGTGTCCCCTAGGAGAGGCTAGATTTCGTACAGAGCGAAACCGTTTCACAACTAGCGCTGCCTGTTGATGAACCTAAGCACTGTTTTCTCACCTCCTTTTCTTTGGCGCCTAGTTCAAATCGGGGACACCGCGTTCATTCTGACCATACTTCTGTAAATTTTACTTCTGTAACCGGTTCAGGACTAAGTAATTTCACTTCTATAACGGTTCAGGACTAAAATTTAGTTCTTTCCAGCGCCCAGAACACCAGGTACCCCAACGATTTCAACAGAGAAGTTCTATCTTCCAAGTTTTTAGAGAATTTTTGAAGAAAATTGTAACAAGTATTTAGGTTGACACAAAATTTCAGGGGTGTCAAATTCGATCAAGAACAGCGGATACTCAAAATCCGTTTCATGCATCAAAGATCAAAATCTGAGTTTCAATTTTGTGTATATTATATCCCTACATATTTATTATTTATTTTTTTGTTCATTTATATGTGTGTCATTCCACACGATAACTAGAGCAATTTTTTAGATAAAAATGTCGTTTCCGTCCAAAAATTTTCGTTTTTGAAAACTGAAGGACAAGTGTGTTAACCGGGCTGGAACACTTGAAGCAGTCCATACAAGCTGATCAGACTGTTTCACGTGTCCAAAAATATAAATTTTCGGGTTCCAATCGGGAAAAGAGTCAAGTTTAATAGGCACATGGAATACCTATTAGATTGAGATCTTTAAAAGATATGTTATCTGTAAGAACTTTCAAATCTCCTTTAGTTTCCTAAAAAACGCAAATCATATTCAGTGGCTAGCTTCATCAAGTAAGCCATGGAAATATCTCCTCGATTATAAAGCACTATCTCAACCAATACCTGTGACATTTCTTCTTAATTCAAGAAATCCTACAATAGCACCGAGCGCCACAATACTCCATCAACTCCATAACAGATGGCCTGATGCTGTCTACATATTTACTGATGGCTCAGTATTCGACAATCGAGCTGGTTGTGCCTTTTATGACTCGTCAACAGGAGTTTCGCGGTGCTTCCGTTTGTGGGATGAATCTTCCAGTTACACAGCGGAATGTCATGGCCCTCGAGTATGGGTCAAAGCTCATGAGGGGTATACGTTTGATTCACAACCTACGTTTATCAAATAAATTGACGTATGTGGATATTTTAGCCAATGAGTATGTGGATATTTTAGCCAAGGGGCGCACAATTGGATCATTGTAGCTCTACACCATTCCGATTCCCATGTACTAATCTAAAAAGAGAATTTAGACTGAATATGATCACAGAGTCGCAACAAATATTTGACATGTATCCATCTGGTTGTTGGTATCGATCGATCTTTCCTTTGATCAGGGGGTTGCCGTGGTTCAATTTAGTGAAAGAAAAATCCAAATGCTTTTATAAAACAATCACGAGATTACCTAATGGTCATGCAGTCACTAATGAATATCTCTTTAGAATTGGAAAGCGACAAACTGCCACTTGTAACCACTGTGAAGGAGTCGAAACAATCGAGCATATAATTTTGACATGTAATGCCTATGATTGCGAGAGAACAGAGCTTTTCTACAAGTGAACGCCTAAAGTAAATTCTCCCTTCAACCTATGTCACCTAATAGCCTTGAATAATCTAGAAATTTATGAATATTTGGGGATATATTTGTCCAAAGTTGTACCTTGGTACAAAGGATAGCTCTAAGCCATCTGTTGGTGAAAACTGAACTATTTGATGTAAAAGTTCCTCTAGCCAAAAAGTGATGATTTAGAATACTGGACACTTTGGACTGTGATTTATGGGAGATACATGAAAAGTGAAATATGATCATAGGTAAGTAACATTTTTTGTTGTTTCATTAGTTTTTTATAATGTCCTAATTAATATTGTCAAAAAATACTAAAGCTTAAATCTCCCATCTTATAGACTGTACATATCTTAATGATGCAGTCTAATTAACCTGTAATGTTAAACTCAAACACTTTTAAAGTGTCATGTTTTCATTTGTTGCAGTTGTTGTACCTTTTTCAATTTGAGGTTGTAGCTTGGGAAGTAAAATCCAATTTGGTTAAGACAGAGAACAAACATTCATCTCAAGAAATGAGACCATATATGAAATAGGAGAACAGAGATCATTTGTAAACTGTCAGGATGCTGCAGGATCTTCAGCTCAACAAAACTCACTTAGAATTCCCTGGAAAAATTTAATGGTTACAAACAGCTGCCATTGGACTAACCTAGTAGAATTTGTATTAATCTGGCATATAAAGTTTGCTGTAATGGTTTATATTTTTACATGTAATTATAAGATTTATGTGTTAAAATTGACGATCTGGTCCCAAGAAACACCCTATGTCCCAAGGTACAACAGTATGTTTACCTTGGGACATAGGTGACAAAATAATTTATTACTCTCTTGATAAGTAATATTTTTTAAGTTTTAAAGTGTTAGTAGATCCCTTAAAAACAGGTAGTAATAACCTATACTTTCATTTTTAATATAAGTTTTACCCAAGTAAAATAAAATACATTTGTTTACAAATGTCCCAAGGTACAACACCTTGTATATATTTCTCCAAAATATCAATAGGAGTATCTAAGCTGAATATTAGTTAAAACTGAAATTTCTTAGAACCTAAGCATTATTAGCCTGATTTATTATAACGATATTAATTGATTTATAGTAAGTATATGAAATTGCCTAATTTGATTTTACTATTGTAATTTTAACATTTATTTTAACATGTCATGGCTGTATAGTTTTCCTTACTAATGCCAAATAAAAATATTATAAAAAAAAACAACTTTCAAATCTCCCATCACATTATAGACTAAACGTTCATATCTTCCAAAGATCTCAATCTAACAGGTATTCCATATGCCTATCAAACTCAACTCAATTTACTTACTTGGGCAATAGGCTAATATTCATGAAATGAGCAACCTTTCCGGCCGTCCGTCTTCCTGTTATAATGATCATTTCATGTCGGCGCTAATTTCTCGATTTCGTCGAATTTTTCGTCAAAAAACGTGTTCTACGACCCCTCACTTGCCCATACTTGAGCAAAAATTTTGAATTGGAACCCGAAAATTTATATTCACAAAATTCAGTCCGGCGAAAGCTGCGGTATAAAACAATTCGCTGTTGTTTCGTAGCACATCCACGACTTCTAAGACGAATAGTAGTATCCAGTGCTCGAAACAGTCCCCCGCGCGTTTGGAACAAGCTGTCGCCCCATCGTTCTCTTTAGTTTAGGGTTAGTTAATAGATTATGAGGATTACAATAAAGTTATTGATTATACTTCTTATTCAACTTGGTTGTATACTTTTCTTTAAATACGTACTTAATTGAATCAAACAACCCTACAGCACTGACGAGGTGTAACTAGATAAAGGTGTAGACAGCATACTTGAACCACTATGTGTGAAATTTGGGATATTGGACACTACATAATATGGGTTCCGGGTAAAAGTGACCAAGTAACATTTGCAAAATTTTACAGGGGAGCGATCTGAAGTTCCACCTATTTTCTTCTTACGAACTGGTTGTGTGATGTCTCATCCGACTATGTTTCGATTTTTCTTTATCCTGTAGGTAGTTAGCTAGTGTCCTCCTCTCATATCGTGCTTCAAAATTCACTTCAGATTAAATAAGAGCTGTTTATTCGGAAAACTCTATTTGATCATTTTTACCTGCCTGGAGTTTCAAGCTTTACTCACTTAGTCAATTCAATTCTTCGAAAATAAGTCTTATAGTTACATGAAATTGAGGAATTGAATAGTTTTTTCGTTAATTTAACGTGTTGCCAAGCATCTAATAACAATGATATACCTATTTCTGTTAGAAAAGGTTATCCATTACCTATTACTGTAATTGGTCATTTTCACCTGCCCACTATGCAATCTTACAAATCTTACACAGTAAAAGGGATCAAATGGCTATCGATAACATTTACATGCATCAGCGAGAGTACATTTATAATCCATCTCGTGTTTTGTGGTTGAGTTCAAATGCAATTTGGTCACATAAAACTCTTTGGGTCAGGCAGGTAAAATTTATTTTCAATTATTTCTTACACATGAGTTTGAAGATAACGTTCTTAGCAACAACACACAGTAGACAACGTTCCTTAGTACCAGAATGACAAAAAAAAGCTAATTTTGAAAAAAATGTTACTTGGTCACTTTTACCTGGAACCCCACGATATGTGGTTCCACAAGTTATATGGTGTTACCAATGTGATCAATTGAGAGTTTGGAAATAAAATTCATAATATTCTCACAAATTGTGCAAACTTTATGGCTGTAGTCACCTGTTTGAAAGGATGGAGAACGTGGATGTCCATCGGGCGGTGTATCGTCGAAGCGACTCGTCGGCAGTTGTCTACGCCGTATTTGGTGCACTGTTCGATCGTTTTGGTTTCCCAATCCGTCCAGAAAATGTAGCTCTCGAAGACGGCGATCGCGAAGACGTGGTGGAGATTGATGTTAGGATGAGATATCCTGCAAGAATACCAAAATTACAATGAATAATTCAATATTGGGGTTGGTGGGATGGACCTGCGCAGGTTGCTTCACCTGTGCACTTTCGCCTGCAGTGACTGGCCCACACGCTCTGGTTTCCCTGCGCAGGTGAGCTGCACAGGTTTACCTGTCACGTATACCGTTACGTGTATGGCCGGCCAAACTCTCTAATAACGCGGAATTGCACGTATTATTTCAAGGTTTGAGAAATTGCATTCATCCGCTGTTATCAGCTAATCTGACTGAGGTCGTTTCCCTGTTGTTCCGTCGTGTTTATTTTCGGGTTATTTGCGTTTGCGGTAGTGCGTAGGTAATGGAATGCGTAGGTATGGAGGGGGCACTATTTCAAACATCCACCTTCCCTACAAAAAAAGGCAAGATTTTCGGGGGTTTGTCGCGAAAATAGACATAATACGATTAGTGGCGAGGCGTGACATTTTTGGTATTATTCAATAATAAACCATTGTAGAAAAAACGAAAAATTCTACATGAAAATTTCATGGTTACGTTTCAAAGGGTGTGAGTCCGAATCTGCAACAAAAAATTTTCCGTCCATCCGCCGTACGCACAACATTTCAAAAATTTCTGGAGCAAAAGATCTGAAATTTTCAGGAAAAATCCAAATTGGTCCGACGACGCCCCAATTCTTTAGCCAGCTCTCTCACTTAATTTAAAGTGCCCTTTACGGGTTGTCGAAGTTTTGTAAAATCCCTGAAAACTCAAAAAAAAAGTTAAAAAATTATAAATTTGGACTTTTTGAAAACTTTCCATAGGAATCGAATGAGTCCGTCCCAGGTTCGTAGGTCAAACCGTTCTCGATCTATGGCCCGATTTATGGTGCCAACATTCGCGTTAATTTGGTTTATTATTGTTTATGTTTTGAGCAGTAACCTAGTGTGTGGTGATGTGGATACTGGAGTGAACTTCCTTTTTGTAGCCGATACACGGGTTGAACATTCTGATACAATGAAACGTTGCAAATTCTTTCAATTGGCTTGCGTTCATGATTTGAATTTCTACTAAGCTTTGGAGTGTGCGCGTTTCACAGGATAGAGCGATTATTGAATTTCAGGAGGCACACAAATATGATCAACTGATCAATCCAAATAGGTATTTTGATTGAGAACCATATTTACGTGCTCAATGCATATCTCCTGAAATTCAATAATCGCTCTATCACCTGTACTAGAAACCCTTGCAGAATTCAAATCATGAACGCAAGATTGAATAACAAACCACAGTGAAAGAATTAGCAGCGTTTTATTGTTGAAATCAGTGCAAATACTGCTTTGTTGACACTTTTAACAATTTGACGCCTACAAACCCCATAGGTAAAATCGCGTTGTGACTCCGAACGTGGATATCACAGACGATGGTTTTTGCTTTAAAAAAACGCTATCGATGTTTTTTATGAGGCGGTAATTGCATCAACTGCGAGCAAGAACATTTGTTTTCTAATAAAGAGGAAGTTAGCATATTTAACATTAGTTATAACTAATTCTTTAAATTTATTAAATCGTCTGGTCATCGCCGAATCCAGAGATGACCACAAGCTTTGCCACTGAATACGATAGATTTGAATAACGCGGAATCGCTCGTAACATTACGAAGTTTGAAAAATTGCAATCATCCGCCGTAACCTTTACTTGTTTTAACGCCAGAAATTGGTTCTGAGGGAACCTATCAGGTTCTGATTTATATTTAGGACAGTTGGTTTTTGGAACAAAACGTGAAAACTCACCTGTCGGCGATAACTTTGCGATTGTTGCCCGAGTAGTCGCACATGGCGATGTAGTCTTCCCGAGCGTCGGCCCAGTAGAGGTGCTCCGCTTCGTAGTCTATCGTCAGGGCGTTCGGCCACCCCAGTCCTGCCAACAAAAACGACATGAATCAAAATATCGCTAAGGCAATATTTGAAGGATAAAAAAACATTTGTTTGCACAAAAAAGCAAATTTCGGATAAGTCATGGGGCTGTCACTTTCAAGAATGTGGAAGCTCCCCAGGGTGAAAGTATATGCATGAGTAGTCACCACGTATCTTCCATTAGGGCCACATTTTCTTCACGCGTTCAACGGCTTTTTCAAAATCAGCCAACAAAAATGACTGGTGAATCAAGGAATATCGCTTCAGGGCAGATGGGAAATAAAGCAAATTATTTCAAAAAAGATGAACATTGACATAACGCTAATCGCATTTGTGGGCTAGTGGCCATGAAAACACCATCCTGTTGATTGAAGTCAACTAATTTTTAATGATTTCGTTATATCTGTTTTCGATACATATTCAAATAATAAACCATTGTAATCGCTTAAAAAAAAAAAAAAAGATCCTTAGTGAAAATTTCATGGTTTACGTTTCAAAGGGTGTAGAATCCGAATCTGCAACAAAAAATTTTCCGTCCGTCCGCCGTACGCACGATTCCTCCCAAACGGCTGAAGCAAAAAAGCTGAAATTCTCAGGAAAAATCCATATTGGTCCGACGACGCCCCAATTCTTAGCCAGCTCTCTCACTTAATTTAAAGTGCCCTTTAAGGGTTGTCAAAGTTTTATAAAATCCCTAAAAACCTCAAAAAATTCAAGGCGGCCTAAATTTGGACTTTTTTGAAGAAATTTCCATGAGGAATCGAATGAGCCCCTCCCCAGGTCCGTAGCTCAAACCATTCCCGATGTATGTCCCCATTTATGGTGCCCACATTTGTATCCACATTCACTACATCACTAGGTTACTGCGATCAAAACAAAAACAGCGCAGTAACCCAGTGATGCAGTAATGTGGATACTGGAGTGAACTCCTAAAAGAATTTATAGCCGATACGCGGGTTGAAGTATTCTGATATGCATGAAACGCTGCAAATTCTTTCACTGGGGTTTATTATTCCATTTTATTCATTTTTCTTGCATTCATGATTTGAAATTTCTACTAAGCTTTGGAGCTTTGGTGCGTGTTTCACAGGTGATAGAGCGATTATTGAATTTCAGGAGATATGCATAGACCAATCGTTCTCAAAAAATACCTATTTGGATTGATCAGTTGATCATATTTGTGGGCCTCCTGAAATTCAATAATCGCTCCATCTCCTGTGAAACACGCACGCTCCAAAGCTTAGTACAAATTCAAATCATGAATGAAAGCCAAATGAATAAAATTGAATAATAAACCCCAGTGAACGAATTTGCAGCGTTTTGTCGCTGAATCCAGTAAAATGTTTCCATGGCCACTAGTATATGCCACGTCAGACAGGAATTGAATGAAAACACTTACTAGCTTGACATGTTGCACGATCGTTCCTAAATATCCTTAGTGTTAATCACTTATTATAATATAGCTTTTCCAAGTCGAATTGAGAATTTTCCAAACCAAATTGAGATTTTTCCAAATCAATTTGAGAATTTTCCAATCTAAGAAACTTTCACTACTAAAAAGGAAGAGGAAGTGTTCCAAACCGAATTGACAATTTTTTAAGGCAATCCTAGACTTTTGTTGAAAACAAAATTAGTGAAGAAAATGAAAGAATAGCACTTTATGAGCAAATTAACATTGAAATCAAAAAGACAAATGAACGAAGAATGCTTTATAAAAATTTCGCTCTTGTTATGAACAGAAAAAATCGAGGCAACTCCTCGTTTGCCAACGAAACTTTTTCTAATTTCAATGTTAATAAGTTCATAAAGTGCTATTCTTTCATTTTGCTTCACCATTTTTGTTTTCAATAAAAGACTTGGATTGCCTTAAAAAACTGTCAATTCGGTTTGGACAACTTCTTCTTCCTGTTTAGTAAGGTAACGGTACCGATAGTGGCCACAGTTAACAATTTTTTTTCTTTAGTTTTGACAATTGTGGGCCAACAGTAGTACTGATTTTCTTCAGGACTCATTTAGAATATAGCCCGACTCTTCCCTAACATATCCATTGCCTAAAACTATCAAAAGAACAATTTTTTCTATTTTTTATTAATTTTTTCTCACACCTTTATTTTGATCTAGTAGTGGCCACATCAAATTACGAAATTTCCAGTAGTGGCCACGTGCATGTCTCAGTAGTGGCCACTTGACATTTTGCCCTCCTTACGTGTTTAATATCATTAAATTCAATACCAGATGAACAAAATTGATTCTATCCAGTAGAAGCTCTAGGATACAGCCTAACAAACGAGGAAACTAGGGACGGTCATATTGAGAAGTTTACCATAATTTCCAATGATGCTCTGCGCACTCCTAGTTCAACCTCTGACTACAAGATGACATGAGCTGTACCTCCTGCAAGTTTGAAGCCACTAGGAGACCGGGAATCCTTATTTCTCAAATATAAACTTTAAAATGGCCACTACTGGAGCAGTGGCCACTACCGGTGCCGTTACCTTAGTGAATGTTTCTTAGATTGGAAAATTCTCAAATTGATTTGGAAAAATCTCAATTTGGTCTGGAAAATTCTCAATTCGACTTGGAAAAGCTATATAATAAGTAACTAACTCATAATAATAACATATTATGTAACATCACAGAAACCGAGACCTACACATCAGGGGTTCAAATGTACCATTTTTTTGGACAATCACGAAATTGTCAGTTTTGAAAATAGTGAATCAAAAACGAACCTTCTGTCACGATATTTCGTTGGTCGGAGCCGTCCATCCCTGCTCGTCCGATGTGAGGCCTCTCGGACCAATCTGTCCAAAACAGGTACCTGAAGAAAGAAAATGGACAACAGCATTATGAAATAGGATAACATAGGATAACATTTAATTCACTTTGTGTTCCACTTATTTGAAAATGTTGAGCCAAGAGTAAATAACTTGAGAGGTTCATGGCAAAAAACGATCAAATTTCATTTTTGGTCTGAAATGAGTTAAAGGCGGGATATTGTCCTTGGTTTAGAGTAGAATGCGGTGGATGGTTCACGTGGGGGAAAAAATTTTAGGTTCCTAGTCAAATCACGAGCAGAAATAACCGTCTGCGCTCAAAAACGATCAAAGTCCCTAGCATCATTGGGAAAGAAACATTCTGATATGCATGGTTACGGAGCGTCTTACGAAATTTAAAATTTTCAAATAGGATATTTTTCCATTATAATCGCTCTTGAACAAAAACCCTGCAAATTCTTTCACTGGGGTTTATTATTCAATTGGCATTATTCATGATTTGAATTTCTACTCAGCTTTGGAGTGTGCGTGTTTCACGGGTGATAGAGCGATTATTGAATTTCAGGAGATATGCATAGAACACATAAATCGGTTCTCAACCAAAATACCTATTTGGATTGATCAGTTGATCATATTTGTGTGCCTCCTGAAATTCAATAATTGCACCTGTGAAACACGCACACTCCAAAGCTTAGTAGAAATTCAAATTATGAACGAATAGCCAATTGAGCGTTTTAAACCCCAATGAAAAATATTCTATTGAATTTCCAAATTTCATGCATATCAGAATGCTTCAACCCGTGTATCGGCTATAAGCCCTTTTAGGAGTTCACTCCAGTATCCACATTCACTACATCACTAGGTTACTGCGATGGAAAAAAAGAAGGTTGTTGTTTTTGTTTTGATCGCAGTAACCTAGTGATGTAGTGAATGTGGATGCAAATGTTGGCACCATAAATCGGGCCATATGGTTTGAGCTGCAGACCTGGGGAGGGGCTTATTCGATTCCTCAAGGAAAGTTCTTAAAAAAAAAAGTCCAACTTTAGGCCGCCTTGACTTTTTTGAGGTTTTTAGGGATTTTACAAAACTTTAACAACCCTTAAATTAAGTGAGAGAGCTGGCTAAAGAATTGGGGCGTTGTCGGACCAACATGGATTTTTCAATCAAAATACCTAAATGGATTGATCAGTTGATCATATTTGCGTGCCTCCTGAAATTCAATAATCGCTCTACCACCTGTGAAACACGCACACTCCAAAGCTTAGTAGAAATTCAAATCATGAACGCAAGCCAATTGAATAATAAACCCCAGTGAAAGAATTTGCAGCGTTTTTGTAGTTTTATCGTTCAGGTCGTTTTTTTAAGTGGGCGGCATTTATAAAATGATTTTAATTTTTGAAAACGCTCATAAACGAAGAATTAGTTTATTTTATCATTTTGTTGTATTCAAGGTTATGGGATGTGGTGTAACCACTTTCATATGATACATCAGAGGGGAGCGTATATCGTTTTATTTACTGGAAATGACTCATGTGAAAATCAAATTTCAATCAATCAATCAATGAGTCATCTTATAAAAATTTACTTCTTTAATATTCTTTCTGTTTCATCATTAAAAGTAATATTTATGGTATATATTTTAGGCATCAATAACATCTAACAAATTTCCAACTGTTTTCTCATGAGATATCTATGAACAAAAACTCCTAAAAATTCTTCACGTTCTCAATGAACATATTACCTGTTTGGCAGGCTGAGGATAACATTACACCATAACCTATGTGTGTTGAACTGGATGACTTGACAATAATTGTTTTGAAGAAGTTTGGAGGAGGAAACGTTTTCAGTAAATAAAACGATATACGCTCCACTCTGATGTATTTTGTTGTAATTATTGATTGAAAATGTAAGTACGAGTGATTTAGATTTGGGATATTTTACTTATATACACATAAGTCGACAATTTTGAATGGCCAACTCCAGGCAGACGGTATAACCATGCCTTATATTGTGAATATTAGTTTTTGCAACTTATTTTGTGTATGGCTGTTTTCATTCATTCACACTAATTCATAAGTATTACGAATGTGAATTGATTAACAATGTTATTTATGAATAAAACCCCAACTCGGATTGTTGAATGTAAGTTTCATACCCTTTTTGAGGCAGCAACGCTATAGCTCGGGGCTCTCTGAGGCCTTTGGTGATCAGAGTTCTTCTATGGAGACCAGCGAGAGTGGAGACTTCAATTTTGTCGGTTCCTTTGTCGCACCAGTAGAGATTCCGGCCGACCCAATCCACGGCCAGTCCGTCAGGATTTGTCAGCATGTGGTGGTGAAGCACCTGTTTTGAATAAATGCATAAATGTGAATTCACAATTCAAAGTGTCTGCAGATAGCTCGCAAAATGTTACGCACAGAACAAAACGTGACAGATCTTACGATGCCAGTCTACTGATACAAATTCTTACTTCACGTTATCTTATACAATCCCAGCTCAATAGATGGGTTTCAGTGTGAAGTAAATCAAGAGCCCGTTTCTCGGAAAATTGAGATTTTCGCGTCAGCGAACGATCGGAGTCTTTCGAGGGGTTTTCACCATTGTAAAGGTCTATGGAAAGTTGGAAGTCACAGAACAATCAACATATACAGGGTGTCAACAACACAGGTCTGACGTACTGAAGGGGTCGATTCTACAACTAATAGCTTTTTTTGAGGAATATAATAAGATTCAAAAAAAATTTTTTTTTGTTTACTCCCGTTTGGACGATTTTAGTAGGGGGGGGGAACAACTCGTGGGACACCCTGTATATGTACTTACTACTATTTTTTTCCCTCTTGAGCCTAAAACCTCCAATGGAATCGCTGCTTAATACAAATTAGCTTAATTTTAGCTACAGTAAATACTAAGGTTTCCTTGCCAATATCTCCCTTGCTACAAGAAGATCTCACTACCAACAATTTAAGGGGCTATTGGCTGGATATTGTAGGGAGTGGAAGAGTAGGGAGTGAGGTGGCCTCTCACCGCCTTTACAGGCCACAAATCAATTGAAACTGGTTGAACCAAAATGTTGTCAACGAACTTCCAACAACTACACTAATTGTCAACAAGTGCGATCAAGTTTCACTTGCCACAGTCAGAATGTTATTAGAGCAGGGAGTGGGAGTTAAAAAACCCAGGATGGTTTTCCCGGTAGAACAGGCTGGAAACCACCAGCTTTGGGACCATCTTGAATAAGGGATGTCAACAGAACAGAAGCAACTTCATAAACACCCTTTCCTGCCTGTTGGGGGCTACTTTTCAAAACATTGAAGGGAGTGAGGAAAAACCGTGTGACACTGGAATAATGGGCTGATAAGGCTACTTGATTTGATCCAATTTTGTCTCCTGAGGCGGATATCCATTGTAGATGGTGTGTTCTTTCATAGTGTAAGTGGATATAACAGCCCCAATAAATATTTCGCTGAGTAGTGACGATGGAAGTTGTACACCTCTGGTTAGTGACAGCTGTAGGGAGTGAGAAATACTGGTCCTATAGACACAACTTTCACACACTTTTCCATGGAACATCTCCATTGCACATAGAAAATTTCAAAACACTGACAAAACAGTAATTAGTTGAGATATGACGTCAATACTGATCAGTGACATGAATGTGACAGAAATTTTGAAATGACCTAAATACCTCTGCGGATTTGTTGTCGCACAATCGATTCAACGACGATCGAATCGTCGTCACGTCCGACCAGTAGATGCATTTTTCCGTCCAGTCGTAGTCCAAAGCGACGGCGTTCGTCAAATTCCTCACCAACAGCGTCTGATTCCCTTCGAAGCTCATTTTCCTTATGTAGTACTTGTTGGTGACGATCAAATGAGGCGTTTCGGCTGCGAAAACGATAGAAAACATTGAAGGGAGTGACCCATTATTGAGATTAGATTTTCGAAAAAAAAACGTCTCCATTGTAGATGGTGTGTTCTTTCATAGTTCCTCGATATCAGCAATAACATTTCGACTGTATAGATCAGTGTTTTTCAACCTTTTTATGACACGACCCCCTAGTATAAAAAAATATTTCGCGATAGAACAGTGCTTTTTTCCATGGTATGTTAAAATATGTGTCATTACTTCTCACTGCAAGAGATATCGTATCACACTGGGCAAAGATCAATCTTCAATCCGTTTCAAAAACTGCAGCTATAAACGAGGCTATTTTAGCAACTAAGCTCAAAGAGAATCTGCTGGAACGGTCTACCGATGGGATGGTTTTCTACACTTGGAATTCAAGTCTGAAAATTTGGATATCGTTTATGGTTAAAAAGAAAAACAGAATACCCGGAATTAACATCCGAGGCTTTGAAGTGTTTGATACCATTTTCTACCTCGTACTTGTGCGAGTTGGACATTTTCATCAATGGCGCGATAAGGCTATGTAAACTAAGAAATCGCTTAAATTTGGAAAACGATTTAATACTTAATGTGGCAAGAACGGATCCACGATGGGAGAAATTAATTGAACAAACTCAAGCGCAACCATCACATTAAAATGATCGAAGATAAGCAAGCACAGATGTAATCATTCTATTTCAACACATTTTTAATATTTACATTTTTTTTGTAATAACATGACAAAACTAGCATTTTTGAGATTGTATGATTGATTATATGAAAATTTTGTTAAATATAATAATTTTTTATTGTCGCAAGATTCACAAATTATGTCTTGTATAAAAAACTGAAGTTTTCTCGACCAGTCGCGACCCCCCTACAGAGGCTCCGCGACCCACAGGTTGAAAAACACTGGTATAGATCATTGAAAATTATTATTGACTAAAGAACTTCGTTCAATATTGAAGTAAATATTGAATTAGGGTAAATTTATTGTTATGCAGGAGCAAACTTGAGAAAAAAAAGGTAGGCATGTTCAACTATTGAACAAACTATAAAATATACCATAACATGACTGATGGATATCATTGAAAATTATTATTGACAAAGATCGTTCAATTATGCGAAGTAAATATTGAATTAGGGTAAATTTACGTTGTTATGCGCAGAAGCTACTATTGATCCGGGGGTCATGAAACTCATAGGGGACCATCTACACATCAAACCGAACAATCCCTGAAAATTTCATCGAAATTGGTCAAGAACTCCCGGAGTTATGCGCATAACAAGGATTTCACGTTTGCGCATGCGCAGAGGCTACTATTGATCCGGGGGTCATGAAACCTATAGGGGACCATCTACACCCCAACCCGCACAATCCCTGAAAATTTCATCAAAATCGGACAATAACTTCGTGTAGTTTTGCCCGTAACAAGGATTTGCTGACAGACAGACAGACACACAGACACGACACGGAACCAAAATTGTTCAGAAAGGTCTAAAACGCAAAATGCGAGTGGAATTTTTGATTTTGGAGACAAAAAAATTTTCACATTCCGAAAGTGAAAACAATGCTTCCGCTACCTTAGTAGACTCGGATGCAAAATTGAGAAAAATAAACGATGGCGGTTTACCTAATTAATGAAATAGATTATGGATGGTTTTCATCAAACGGATTTGACAAAAACCTGAATGATAAGAAAATATGTAGATACATGATGGAAGCGGGGTAGAGATAAGTGTTAATTATCAAAGGTAATTCCAACACTATTTCTGGATGTAGTTACTAACCAGAAAAAACATCTTTATTATACTAATTGAAAAGCTGTATGTTCCTCTAAATATCTGTGTTATTCGACCTTACCTACAACTCGATTACATTATTACATCGTTATGGAAGAACAAAGCTCATTGCGTTGTCCTAAAAAATTTTAAAACCTGAATTTCGACGAAACGAAACGAAAATCATGCATCCTGTTACATCAATAAACCATTAGAGTAACATCTAGATTGTGTAATAAAACAATCGTAAATTTAGGAGAACAATTTTTTTTTTTAAATATCAAAACCTCGATTGTCCCATAAAATAAGAATTACTCCTATAGAAGGACCAAGAATTTAAGAGCCCCGAAGGACGAGGGTGGTGACACCACCAACGACTCCTGCCAAGATGATACCACTCAAGAACCTCCGTTCACAACTGAAGTTTTTTCCATACGGAAAATTTGTCTGTTAATTTGCATCAAAAATGTAGTAAAACCCGGCAACTGAAGTTTTCGATCCCAACCCGTTCTCTAAATATAATTTGTTGAAGTTTTTGCTTCCGAGTCTACTAAAGTAGCGGAAGCATTGTTTTCACTTTCGGAATGTGAAAATTTTTTTGTCTCCAAAATCAAAAATTCCACTCGCATTTTGCGTTTTAGACCTTTCTGAACAATTTTGGTTCCGTGTCTGTGTGTCTGTCTGTCTGTCAGCAAATCCTTGTTACGGGCAAAACTACACGAAGTTATTGTCCGATTTTGATGAAATTTTCAGGGATTGTGCGGGTTGGGGTGTAGATGGTCCCCTATAGGTTTCACGACCCCCGGATCAATAGTAGCCTCTGCGCATGCGCAAACGTGAAATCTTTGTTACGGGCATAACTCCGGGAGTTCTTGACCAATTTCAATGAAATTTTCAGGGATTGTGCGGGTTAGGGGTCCCCTATAGGTTTCATGACCCCCGAATCAATAGTAGCCTCTGCGCATGCGCAAACGTGAAATCCTTGATACGCGCATAACTCCGGGAGTTCTTGACCAATTTCGATGAAATTTTCAGGGATTGTTCGGTTTAGATGTGTAGATGGTCCCCTATGAGTTTCATGACCCCCGGATCAATAGCAGCCTCTGCGCATGCACAAACGTGAAATCCTTGCCACAAGCATAACACCGGGAGTTCTTGACCGATTTCGATGAAATTTTCAGGGATTGTTCGGACTTATTAGGTATATTTTATAGTTTGTTCAATAGTTGAACATGCCTACCTTTATTTTCTCAAGTTACTCTCCTGCATAACAATAAATTTACCCTAATTCAATATTTACTTCGCCTAATTGAACGGAGTTCTTTAGTCAATAATAATTTTCAATGATCTATACAGCCATCTTATGGATACGAGGAAGCTATGTGCCACACCCACTTGGCAGAGGTTTTTTTTTTTTTTTCAGGAAACCATTTTTTGACATAAGAACCCACGTTTATCCATTTTAAAATAAATTTTCTATACTTTTGGCCACATTTTAGGATTCATCGTAAAATTTCCTTCACGACCAATACGCATTCAAAATAATAAACAAACCCCTGAGGACCGCAATTGTAGTTCAAACATTGAAAATTTTGAAAATTGCTAGTTTCTGAATTACTTTTATTTTTTTACTGGACTTCCAAAAAACGTGCTGGAACCTTTACAAACCTCAGGAAAGCTTGCAAATTTAACCAGCTTTCTAACGGTATGGTCAACTGTCCGATTCCTCGCCGATTTCATGGAAAAATTCCTGAAAATTTCAGATTTTTCGCTCCAGAAGTTTGGGAGAAATCGTGCGCATGGCGTACGGCCGGAAAATTTTTTATTGCAGATTCGGATTCTACACCCTTGAAACGTAAACCATGAAATTTTCAGGGGGGGTTAGAAATTTTTTTTTCCAGAGCGATTACAATGGTTTATTATTGAATAATAAACCAAAATCCTTCCGTTTGCAACAACCTATCGGTGTGAGCAAGCATTTTCTTCGATGTACATCATGGAAAACAATTATAGGAATCGGCTTGACACGCGGTGGGATTTCAGAGTGGAAGTTTCAAGTTTGGAATCTAACCTTACAGAAATAATGGACTCCAAGGTTAAATTGAATGTCTCTCATTAATTGAGAAAACTGGAAAAATTTAGTTAGGAACCTCTGCTTTAGATAATTAATTTAGGTAATTCGAATTCTGCAAAATATGAGCATCGGATGGACTTACCGGTGTTTGCTTTACAAGTTCTGTTGTCGCTACGTAGGGTGTAGTTGGGATGACATCCGCAAATGAAAGATCCGTATCTGTGGGAAAAAAAACAAAAATAGGAAAATGTAAAAGTTAAGAAGACAAATAGAACGAAAGTTTCGATTTGTAGACGAAAGGTTAGTGACAAGTGTTAAAATAATGCTAATAATAATTAGAAAATAACGAGAATTGTTATTATGATAGGAAAAAAGGCTGCAAATTCTTTCACTGGGGTTTATTATTCAATTTCATTCATTTGGTTTGCATTCATATTTTGAATTTCTGCTAAGCTTTGGAGCGTGCAGGTTTCACGGGTGGCCTTTTCTTAAAGTGCCCTTTAAGGGTTGTTGAAGTTTTGTAAAATCCCTAAAAACCTCCAAAAAAGTCGAAACGGCCTAAATTTGGACTCTTTTTGAAGAACATTCCACGAGGAATCGAATGAGCCCTTCCCCAGGTCCGTAGGTCGAACTATTCCCAATGTATGGCCCGATTTATGGTGCCAACATTTGCGTTTTTTTGGTTTATTATTGTTTTTGTTTTGATATCAGTAACCTAGTGATGTAGTGATGTAGTAATGTGGATACTGGAGTGAACTCCTAAAAGGCTTTGTAGCCGATACACGGTTTGAAGAATTCTGATACGCATGAAACGCTGCAAATTCTTTCACAGGGGTTTATTATTCAATTGGCTTGCGTTCATGATTTGAATTTCTACTAAGCTTTGGAGTGTGCGTGTTTCACAGGTGATAGAGCGATTATTGAATTTCAGGAGGCACACAAATATGATCAACTGATCAATCCAAATAGGGATTTTGGTTGAGAACCGAATTAAGTGCTCTATGCATATCTCCTGAAATTCAATAATCGCTCTATCACCTGTGAAACACGCACTCAAAGCTTAGCGATTCAAATCGTGTTCTTCAAAAAAGCCAAATTTAATAAACCCTGTGAAAGAATTTGAGGTTTTTAGATTTTTAGATTTTACAAAACTTTGACAACCCTTAAAGGGCACTTTAAATTGGGTGAGAGAGCTGGCTCAAGAATTGGGGCGTCGTCGGACCAAGATGGATTTTTCCTGAAAATTTCAGATCTTTTGCTCCAGCCGTTTGGGAGAAAACGTGCGTCAAGAGCGATCACAAAGGTTTATTATTGAATATTAAACCAAAATGTAGAAATTGACTTAAATAGATGTCGTTGTTCATCACAATCTCATGAAACAAGAAGGGTGCGTTTTAGTGAACCAAAGTTTTTGGCCATAGCTCAAAATTTTCAGGGGTTTTTTTGGACCTGGCTGTGTTATCAGAAACTTACTTGTTGGTACAAATTTGGTTCCTTCCGAACATCGTCAAGAGCGATTGCAATGGTTTTTTATTGAATATTAACCAATCACAAAAGGGTCTGTAAATAGAAATCATACTCAAAAATAAATGTCGTGGTCAAAGTTCATTGTTACAATCTCATTTAAATCGTTTTTTGGCTCAACAAGAAGGGTAGTTTTGTAAATGTAACATAAAGGCCTGTTGAAAATTAATCTGTTGAAATTAATTGTTGCCACAGAACCGCTTTTTCGCAGGGCCCAGATCCTTTGTTTTAACACTCGTCCAACGCTCCCCTTACTTATCAACCATTTGAATAATCCAGACAATTCGAGGAGGAAAAAATCTCTTAATTTGGAGGCAATGTTGGATTAGCTGCATTTATATCCCGCACTGAAACACAGATATGCTCTTGAGTTGAAAATTTCAAATCAACCGCGATTTTTTTTCTCAACATTTTGCTGAAATATGCTACTTTTCAAGGCAGATCATTGTTATAGAGAAAATTTTTTAGCTCGAAAAGTTTGTTTTCTAGGAGAATTTCCAAACATTTTTTTCACATTTGACCGACGAGGAATCTGCGTTATGAGACAGAAGATCACCACCAAACCGAATTGACAATTTTTTTAAGGCAATTTAGGCATTGATTGGTGGTGCGCAAATTAACGAATCTTTTTAAATGAACGGAACGCTTGTAGTTGACGTTAAACTGTTTTTTCCAAATTTGATCCTTCTCCATGTCTCAAGCAACGGCGTCTCAACCATTTAATTCGGAACTGCGTTCGAATTAGCCAGAAAACGTTTGTTTTAACGTAAGTTGGTAGTGACATTCGATATCCCACAGAAACTGATTTTTCATGATTTCAATTAATGTTTTCAATTCAACCACATTCGACCAAATTTCCTGTAAGAAGAGGTCATTTTGTTTCCAAAATGTTTTTTCCAGGTAGTAAAAAATTAAAAACAAGAGAATTGTGATAAATGTGTAAGAAAAATTTGGAAACCACCACCATATCAATACCTAAAGTATGCTAGTAGTTATACATAGTTAGACTGAGGAAGTCCCCGCTGCGGGACGAAACGTTTCTGACAAGAATAAACAGATATAACGCTCCAAATTAAGAGATTCGGAGTGAATTTTTTCTAGTTTGCTTTATAATAATAAGCTCCCGACCAGTCCATTGAAACAGTAAATAAGGGAGATTCATTATTCATTCGTTCATTCAATCATTATGATCTCAAAAAAACACGAAATAGCTCAGCAATCATGAGCTATTATCGTTTAACCTCACCTTCAAGTCAGTGCAGTTGTGAGCGCAGGGCTTAGATATGGTGCATTCATCGATGTTACAACGTTCTGAAACACACAATTACTCTATTAACATTAATTTTATGTTCATTCAAAATTATGACAATCACCTAATCGATTTTCATCTGTACATTTTTATTGATTTTGAAACTTATGATAATATATTTACTTTGTAATCGGGATTTGATCTTGATTGATTTTCTATCTAATCTCAATTGATATATTTGGGTATCGACTTTTAAAAAAAAAAAAAAAAAAAAAAAAAAAAAAAACTGCAAATTCTTTCACTGGGGTTTATTATTCAATTGGCTTGCGTTCATGATTTGAATTTCTACTAAGCTTTGGAGTGTGCGTGTTTCACAGGTGATAGAGCGATTATTGAATTTCAGGAGATATGCACAGAGCACGTAAATCTGTTCTCAACCAAATTACCTATTTGGATTGATCAGTTGATCATATTTGTGTGCCTCCTGAAATTCGATAATCGCCCTATCCTGTGAAACACGCACACTCCAAAGCTTAGTAGAAATTCAAATCATGAACGCAAGCCAATTGAATAATAAACCCCAGTGAAAGAATTTGCAGCGTTTTTTTATTGAACCTCAATACCTCCCCACAATAAAAACATCTATAATTTATCAAGTCCTTTAGCACTCGTATTGCGTTAAAACTTCCCCAAATCCAAATTTAAACGATGTAGCAAAAGGTAGACAGATGTAGAGGAGGCACACAAATATCATCAACTGATCAATCCAAATAGGTGTTTTGGATGAGAACCGATTTACGTGGTCTATGCATATCTCCTGAAATTCAATAATCGCTCTATCACCCGTAAAACACGCACACTCCGAAGCTTAGTAAGATTCAAATCATGAACGCAAGCCAATTGAATAATAAACCCCAGTGAAAGAATACTTATTTACCCCAGTAATAATATTGAGTAATATTTACCTATATATTATCAGCGTTTTATGCATATCAGAATGCTTCAACCCGTGTATCGGCTACTAACTACACTACAAGTATTCACATCGGCTATCACTCCAGTATCCACATTCACTACAACTCGACGCTATCGGCCGGACATCACTAGGTTACAAACAAACAATAATAAACCAAAAAACGCAAATGTTGGCACCATAAATCGGGCCATACATCGGGAATGGTTTGACCTACGGACCTGGGGAGGGGCTCATTCGATTCTGACGGTATGTTCTTCAAAAAGAGTCCAAATTTAGGCCGTTTCGACTTTTTGGTTTTTAGGGATTTTACAAAACTTTGACAGCCCTTAAAGGGCACTTTAAATTGAGTGAGAGAGCTGGCTCAAGAATTGGGGCGTCGTCGGACCAACATAGATTTTTCCTGAATATTTCAGCTTTTTTGCTTCAGCCGTTTGGGAGAAATCGTGCGTACGGTGTACGGACGGAAAATTTTTTATTGCAGATTCGGATTCTACACCCTTTGAAACGTAAACCATGAAATTTTCAGGGGGGTTAGAATTTTTTTTTCCACAGCGATTACAATGGTTTTTTATTGAATAATAAACCAAAATTGAAAAACGTTGGAGCATAGTGCACATTACATAGCTTTTATGAAAAAAACGTGGTTTCTTCGAGACAATCTTTGAAAAATCATATCTCCGGAACGGGTTGAGGTACAACGGTGCGGTTGGCGGCGTTTTGCGCCATTTTCTGTGTAGTTTTACCCGAGGAAATTTTCGTACACTACGAGGGAATCAGCGTGTATACAAAATGGCGATATTTACCTTCGTCAGAGTAATCCCCGCAATGGTTTTCACCGTCGCACGTTTGGTTTTCGGCGATGCACAGCGAGTTTTTACATTCGAACAGACCTGGGCCGACGCACGTTGCGTTGCTGCATTGGTGGTTGTCCACCTAAGTGGAAAATGAAACAGAAAAACCAATTTGAATGTGGTCGACAAACAAGAAAATAGTGTAACATAAAATGGGTACATAGCTTTTCCAAATCAATTTCAAAATTTTCCATTTCAATTTCGGAATGTGATCAACAGGGACCGGATTCTTAGGTAATAACATGTTTTTTTCCTGAACAGATATTCCAAAACTTCCAAGTTATTTATCCGTTTCACGTCAAGCTGATTCCAAAAATGCACTTTTTATTTGACATATAAACGCATATTTCTGAGTTAGTGACATATTTCAGGAATAAACGCAAATAAATGCATATTATAAGATTTTCCAAAAAATGAAAAAATAAAAAATACGATTTTACAATAATATATTTGGTGGTTACCCGTATTCAAAATCAAAGCGTACCCAGTACTTACAGCTTAAAACTACCTAGGTATTTAGGGTCTTTATTATAGTTTTTCCACGGGTTGGTAAGTACCTATGTATGCGTTGTAGGAAGATACCTACCTATGTGTAGGAAGGTACCTACCTATGTGTAGGAAGGTACCTACCTATGTGTAGGAAGGTACCTACCTATGTGTAGGAAGGTACCTACCTATGTGTAGGAAGGTACCTACCTATGTGTAGGAAGGTACCTACCTATGTGTAGGAAGGTACCTACCTATGTTCTCAATTTTTTCTATGTACAAGACATTTCTTGCTGACAATCGCCGTAGGCTGACAGTCGAAATTTGAAGTCGTGTCAAATTACTTCTTCTCAATTTCAGAGGAAGCGGTGGAATGAGTTTACTTCAAATGAGAATTACCCACCCCCTAGTTACCTACCTAACTTACCTATAATGTACCTATACCTACTTTTGAGGTTTTGAGTTCAATTTCATTTTGATTAAATTTTTATCTCGACATTTGACTTCAATTTCATGTCATTGAATTAAATTTCATGACATTTTCGTCGTTTTTGTATGGTGAAGGGTTGTTGGGAAATCGAACGATAGTTCCTGTGTGATATTCGAGTCATTGAATTACGCAAGTATTTTGTATACTTGAACGTAAGTACTGAAAAAAAGGCATTTAACATTATTTTCCTTCCTCCTTCATTATATTTATAACGGCATATAATGCTATTTTAAAGGCATAATTTCAGTTTTAGCGACATATTTTAGGCACCTAAAACGGCTTTTTTAGTGACCTAAGAATCCGGTCCCTAGTGATCAATATCCGGGTGGGAGTGGTTTCTGAAATTGAAAATGGAAAATTCTGAAATTGAAATGAAAAATTCGGAAATTGATTTGGAAATTTCTGAATCTGTCTTGGAAAAGCTATACAGGGTTTCCAGTGAAATTAAAACTACAGTAAATAAGTACATACCACAGCCCCATATCTCAGAAACGGGTGTGGGATTATTGAGGAAGAGGTCACAAGGTGAGTGAAGTTTAATATTTCGTTTACTGATTCTTAGTTTCTTAACTAAGCTCTTTCAATAAGACCCATCACGTAGTTGATAAAAACGCTGCGAATTCTTTCACTGGGGTTTATTATTCAATTGGTTTGCGTTCATGATTTGAATTTCTACTAAGCTTTGGAGTGTGTGTGTTTCACAGGATAGAGCGATTATTGAATTTCAGGAGGCACACAAATATGATCAACTGATCAATCCAAATAGGTATTTTGGTTGAGAACAGATTTACGTGCTCTATCACCTGTGAAACACGCACACTCCGAAGCTTAGTAGAAATTCAAATCATGAACGCAAGCCAATTGAATAATAAACCCCAGTGAAAGAATACTTATTTACCCCAGTAATAATATTGAATAATATTTACCTATATATTATCAGCGTTTCATGCATATCAGAATGCTTCAACCCGTGTATCGGCTATAAACTACAAGTATCCACATCGGCTATCACTCCACTATCCACATTCACTACAACTCGACGCTATCGGCCGGACATCACTAGGTTACAAACAAACAATAATAAACCAAAAAACGCAAATGTTGGCACCATAAATCGGGCCATACATCGGGAATGGTTTGACTACGGACGTGGGGAGGGTCTCATTGGATTCCTCATGGTATGTTCTTAAAAATAAGTACACATTTAGGCCGCCTTGACTTGTTTTGAGGTTTTTAGGGATTTTACAAAACTTTGACAGCCCTTAAAGGGCACTTTAAATTGAGTGAGAGAGCTGGCTCAAGAATTGGGGCGTTGTCGGACCAAGATGGATTTTTCCTGAAAATTTCAGATTTTTTGCTCCAGCCGTTTGGGAGAAATTGTGCGTACGGCCGGAAAATTTTTTATTGCAGATTCGGATTCTACACCCTTTGAAACGTAAACAATGAAATTTTCAGGGGGGGGGTTAGATTTTTTTTTTCCCCAGAGCGATTACAATGGTTTATTATTGAATAATAAACCAAAAAAAAAAAAAAAAAAAAAAAAAAAAAAAAGATGCAAATTCTTATTCATAATTTGAATTTCTACTAAGCTTTGGAGTGTGCGTGTTTCACAGGTGATAGAGCGATTATTGAATTTCAGGAGATATGCATAGAGCGCCTAAATCGGTTCTCAACCAAAATACCTATTTGGATTGATCAGTTGATGATATTTGTGTGCCTCCTGAAATTCAATAATCGCTCTATCACCTGTGAAACACGCACACTCCAAAGCTTAGTAGAAATTCAAATCATGAGCGCAAGCCAATTGAATAATAAACACCAGTGAAAGAATTTGCAGCGTTTAGTATTCAAATTAATGCTGATATGATTTTTCTACGAAACATCAAGCATTTCTTCAGTTATTTCAGATTCAGTTATTTCTACGATAATACAATTTCGTACCTCTTCGTCGGAGAAATCGCCGCAATCGTTGTGCCCGTTGCAGATGAGAGGCAGAGGGATGCACCGACCGTTGCGGCACATGAATTTCCCTTCTGGACACTTGAGACCTGCGAACCCATAAACAAAAATAATGAAAGAATAAATTCAAAAATGGTTCATCAGGGCATCGCTACACAATCCAAAGCCAATCATATGTTTTATCCGTCAAAGCAACACTCGACGTTAGGGAGGCAGTTAGAAACACTATGCACCCTAGCACCTCTAGTATGAACATCCATTAACAGATCTAGGGCCACTTTCACCAAACTGGGTTTAACGTGGCATTAGTTAATCGGCTCGATAAACTAACGCCCAGGCGTTAAGAGTTAACGAGGAAGGTGTCTTTCACCATGCGTTTTGTTCGCTAAGTGAGCAGTTCGTTAGCTAACGGCAGCGTAACGGAGCAGTGCAGCCAACAATCGAAGTTTTGGTGATAATGTGAAGGCAGGAGTAACGATGGTGACGAAACGCGGTTGTGAAATGACCACGAGTGTTTCTCTTGTTCTCATGAACCAGGACACGGTCAACCTTAATCGCAATACCAAGTAAATTTATTTTGCCGCATTTCCATCACAGTTCGATTCAAATTTGAATACAACTCTGTAAAGAATAACCGTTATAAATTTAGAATTAATCGATAGGCGCGAAAATTCCAGATAATTCGGGCAGTGGAAGATTCGGCCCAAGTCCGAAGAGATAATTACTCCTCGGATTATCACAGGTAAACAACTTCCCCTCTCACCATTTGGTTAGGGGCCCTTACACCATTTGGTTTTGTGGCCAGAGTAAGCCACCATTATGAGCCGAATGTATGTGCGGTTTGACGATTGACGATTTGACGATAGTCACTTTTGACTGAACCTTGTGATATTCTAGTATACATTATGAAAACTTGAATGTGACAATTATATATGTTCCTGTGACGATCTCTAAATATACTTGTAAACAGTAGCAGTTCCTCTGGGCCGAATTTTCCACTACCTAATACCTAAACCTCAAGTAATATTTTGTTTGGGCCGAATTTTCCACTGACCGGTGGGTCTCTAATCCACTTGGGCCGAATCTTCTACAGGTATTAGGGGTCTGGGCCGAATCTTCCATCGCCCGATAATTCGTGGGATAAGTTTATAACCTACGCAAGACCAAACCAAGAAAGGTAATTACATTATGATTCATGTAAAGAAAGTAAATAGGTGATTTCTAGTGTATAAACAGAAAAATGTTTTGAACCAGGAATAAATATCATACAAGGTTTATGTCAAGTACCTAATTTTTGAACGCAGCAGCCGTTCCTCGTCGGACGATGACGAGGAATCGTCAAATTTATTTACGACGGAGTTCAAAATGTCCATCTCGAAATTGATCCGAACGATAGGGAACAGAAACAAAGATGGCGAGACTTATCAGCCCGTTAACAAGTTAATTGACCGAATTCGGCCGATTAAAGTTTGACGAGCTCGTTAATACTAACGGGCGTTGGGGCTCCGTGGAGAAAGACAAATCGGTCTAACGACGGCGTTAAATTCAGGCGTTAGCCTAAACGGCACGTCAAACTGGTTGGTGAAAGTGGCCCCTAGAATGACAGGTAATATCTGTCAACAGAGGTACCCCAAGAGCATCTTCCTTCTGGGAGAAGACCAGAGGCAGGGCATAAGCAAGAAACACGCTGCAATCCAGGGAGATTCCCAGAATGACCAAATTCCCAAAAACGTTAATTTTCTGTCGTTCCTACCTTGCAACTGGCAGCTCGGTGGTTCATCGGAATTGTCCCCGCAGTCGTTCTCACCATCGCAGTAATATTCTTTCGCTATGCACCTTCCGTTAGCACACCTGGAACACATAAATGTCCATGCGGTTATAGAACATAAGTCCAAAAATCCATACATAAGTCATTCTCACCAAGTAATGTGCATTATACAATTTATGCGTGGCATTTCGTGCTTAAAATGTTAGCAACAATGTCATGGCACGAGCCAATCGATACGGCAACATCATCAACTTTGCTGATTCGACGACCATTCATAACCATTGCTCCCAATTTTTCCACGTTTTCATCGGTTGTTGACGTAAGAATTACCTGAATGACAGGGGAGCGTTGCATTCCTGATAGGTCCGTGACAGGCACTCCTCCTCGTCGGACGAATCCAGGCAATCTGGAGTGTCATCGCACACCCAGGCCTGTAACAATTCAAATGGAGATCATTCGTTACTGAAAATGTTGGATTACTGACAATTCCGGTCCATCGGACGGTAATTACATGAATAATCAGGTTAATGATGAGAAGTGGATACATGACGTAAAGCCACTGAGCTTGCAGCTAGTGAGCAGCTCCTGGCAACACTACCCACAAGGCAGCAAAGAACCATTCGAAGGACAAGAGAGGCGTCCCAATGGCTCAGCGTCCTCCCATTGGCGGCAGACAACTTCGACTTGTCACAATCCCAATTCCGCGATGCACTGTCCATTCGGTACGGCTGGGAACCGAAAGGGTTGCCAGTGTGGTGCGACGGATGCGGGAGTCCCATGGACATGAATCACGCCCTTAACTGTATGAAGGGAGGCCTGATCAAACAGGGACATGACCTCGTCCGAGATGAATGCGCAAAAATAGCGAGCCTTGCATGGAACGGCGTGGTCACAGAACCAGTTTTACGTGACAGTGCTGATGGCAGCCCCGGCTTGGTAGCGGACATGAAGGTCCATGGCGTGTGGGACCGTGAGAGACCTGCGTTTTTCGATACCCGCGTTATAAACGCTGACGCAGTCTCTTACTCCTCCATGGACTGGCCTACCATCTCCCGGCATGCAGCCCAAGCCAAACACGCAAAATACGACAGAGTCGCTGAAGACCTGAGAGGGTCTTTCACGCCACTCGTCATTTCATGCGATGGCGCATTACATAAAGAATATGAAGCCTTTCTCAAAAACGTTTCCTTACGCCTCTCCAACAAGTGGTCGAAATCCTACTCCCAGGTGATGATGTGGGCACGAGTGAAAACTCAGTTCTCAGTTCACCGAGCAGTTTCCATGAGGCTAAGGGGCCCTAGGAAACACGTGCGAGGACTTGGACTGGAGGACGGAGCAGCAATTTGGCTACCAGAAGAATGAAATCACACACACACACACACACAGTTAGGAAAAAATAAAATCAGATTAGTTTGGCAAAATCAATTTGAATTTTTGGCATATTATCAAATTGAAAATTTTGGCAAACTAATTTGAACCTTTGGCACAAATAAATTTTAATATTTTTGGCATCTTAATTTCAACTTTTGGCGACTCAATTTCAACTTTCGGCATACCAATTCGAGCTTTTGGCATATCAATTTATACCTTTCACAACCCCAACTATTCCAACATTCCATCCCATATAATGATCAATAAATGTTTTTTTCTCTCTCTTTGTCTGTCTGTCAAAAAAAATCAGGTTAATGATTAAACAACCGCATAACTCCTAGAGTTCTTGACCAATTTCGATGAAATTTCCAGGGATTGTTTGGGTTGATGTGTAGATGGTCCCCTATGAGTTTCATGATCTCCGGATTAATAGTAGCCTCTGCGCATGCGCAAACGTGAAATCCTTGTTACGCGCATAACTCCGAGAGTTCTTGACCAATTTTGATGACATTTTCAGGGATTGTTCGGGTTGGGGTGTAGATGGTCCCCTATAGGTTTCACGACCCCCGGATCAATAGTAGTCTCTGCGCATGCGCAAACGTGAAATATTTGTTACGCGCATAACTCCGGGAGTGCCTGACCAATTTCAATGAAATTTTCAGGGATTGTGCGGGTTAGGGGTCCCCTATAGGTTTCATGACCCCCGGATCAATGGTAGCCTCTGCGCATGCGCAAACGTGAAATCTTTGTTACGCGCATAACTCCGGGAGTTCTTGACCAATTTCAATGAAATTTTCAGGGATTGTGCGGGTTAGGGGTCCCCTTATAGGTTTCATGACCCCGGATCAATAGTAGCCTCTGCGCATGCGCAAACGTGAAATCTTTGTTACGCGCATAACTGCGGGAGTTCTCGACCAATTTCGATGACATTTTCAGGGATTGTGCGGGTTAGGGGTCCCCTAAAGGTTTCATGACCCCCGGATCAATGGTAGCCTCTGCGCATGCGCAAACGTGAAATCTTTGTTACGGGCATAACTTTGGGAGTTCTTGACCAATTTCAATGAAATTTTCAGGGATTGTGCGGGTTAATAGATGGTCCCCTATGAGTTTCATGACCCCCGGATCAATAGCAGCCTCTGCGCATGCACAAACGTGAAATCCTTGCCACAAGCATAACACCGGGAGTTCTTGACCGATTTCGATGAAATTTTCAGGGATTGTTTGGACTTATTAGGTATACTTTATAGTTTGTTCAATAGTTGAACATGCGTACCTTTATTTTCTCAAGTTACGCTCCTGCATAACAATAAATTTACCCTAATTAAATATTTACTTCGCCTAATTGAACGAAGTTCTTTAGTCAATAATAATTTTCAATGATCTATACAGTTATGTTATGGATACTATTCTACAGAGTTTATCTTACTTGTCATTAAAATGCATTTCCACTTACCCACTGTAAACCACATTTCACTCGAATTTAAAAAAACCTCTGCCAAGTAGGAGTGGCACATAGCTTCCTCGTATCCATAACATGACTGTATAGATCATTGAAAATTATTATTGACTAAAGAACTTCGTTCAATTAGGCGAAGTAAATGTTGAATTAGGGTAAATTTATTGTTATGCAGGAGCGTAACTTGAGAAAATAAAGGTAGGCATGTTCAACTATTGAGCAAACTATAAAGTATACCTAATAAGTCCGAACAATCCCGGAAAATTTCATCGAAATCGGTCAAGAACTCCCGGTGTTATGCTTGTGGCAAGGATTTCACGTTTGCGCATGCGCAGAGACTGCTATTGATCCGGGGGTCATGAAACTTATAGGGGACCATCTACACCCCAACCCGAACAATCCCTGAAAATTTCGTCGAAATTGGTCAAGAACTCCCGGAGTTATGCGCGTAACAAGGATTTCACGTTTGCGCATGCGCTGAGACTACTATTGATCCGGGGGTCATGAAACCTATAGGGGACCATCTACACCCCAACCCGCACAATCCCTGAAAATTTCATCAAAAATCGGACAATAACTTCGTGTAGTTTTGCCCGTAACAAGGATTTGCTGACAGACAGACAGACACACAGACAGACACGGAACCAAAATTGTTCAGAAAGGTCTCAAACGCAAAATGCGAGTGGAATTTTTGATTTTGGAGACAAACAAATTTTCACATTCCGAAAGTGAAAACAATGCTTCCGCTACTTTAGTAGACTCGGAAGCAAAAGGCAAGAACGTCCTTTTGTTTTCTTGAATTTTGCCGTTTAGAATAAAAATGTATTTCCAACGATACGGCAATCAATAATTTCTTTTGATGATTCCTAGTTTCTTTTGTTGTTCAGAGAGGTCAGTCGAAAACCGCAGCCACAACGAGGAGCAGTCAGTTCAGAACCGTTCCCAAATAACAGTAAATGCAAACTTACTGACCTCTGATTATATTAGGAAGATCCTACGGAATAGGGTTGTGTATTAGGTACCTGGGGAATGCATTTTCCAGTGGAGTTGCATTTGAACTGCTCGTTGGTGCACGGTTTAGCGCAGTGGTCCGCTTCATCTGACCCATCAACGCAGTCACTAGCACCTGAAATGAAACCGTACACTTTAACTCGTTCGCTTTGTAAACAATGAGAATTCATTCAACTTTCTACTTTTCACAAATAATCATCAAATTGAAATCGGGGCACAGATTAAAACAAAATTAATGAAATGAATACAATAAATTGCAGTTAAACTAGGGCATTGCAAGGGGGCAAGACTCCAGGACTCCTGGGTGTTCTTTGCATAGAGCTTGCTTGCTATTTTGCTACATACTATAAATAACATAAAAATTCACTTTTGGACTCAATGATCTGATGTCAGAACTTAGCATCTTCAAGTATAAGTCCAAAGGAGGATAGCTAATTACAGCTTCGAACAATGAACAGCATAGAAATTGGCTTCTGGACATAATCAGCTGATCTTAGACCTTTGCATCTTTATGTATAAATCCTATGGATGGTGCTTATCAATCTCAGCAAATTACTATAACTAGCATAAAAATTCACTTTTGGACTCAATCATCCGATGTCAGAACTTTGCATCTTCTAGCATGAGTCCAAAGGAGGATACCTAATTCCAGCTTCGTACGATGAACAGCATAGAAGTTGGCTTCTGGACACAATCAGCTGATCAAGGACCTTTGCATCTTCATGTATGAATCCTATGGATGGTGCTTATCAATCTCAACAAATTACTATAAACAGCGTAAAAATTCACTTTTGGACGCAATAAGCTGATGTCAGAACATTGCATCTTCAAGCATAAGTCCAAAAGGAATCTACATAACGAATGAATCTCAGCTGCGTCATTCAAATAGCACAGACGCTTTTGGGCCAAATCAGCTGATCTCAGACCCGTGCATCCAAGGCAGCTACAAACCAAATTTCAGCTTTATACAGATAATAAAGCAAATTTTGAAGACGGATCTGGGACTTATGCATCTTCAAGTAAAAGTCCAAACAGGTTATATACCAAATTTTAACTTCTTACGATTTTGATATTTGTATTAATCCACATTTAACCTGCAAGTTTGCAGCATTTGCTTGGTTTTATTCGCTTCTGCCATCAACATTATAAATTGTATTTTCCTCATTTCCTAATTGTCAAACAGCTTGTAATCGCACCAGTTGTTTGACGGAGTCGTAATAGAAGATGAAACAAAAGATCAAAAACTCTTCCTATTAGGGAACATTAAATTCACAAACCAATGGGAGGTAACTATAGTAAAAACTCCTACTGCAACGCTAAGGGCTTTAGAGTTTTCACTACTGGCTGGTAAGATGGGCAATACTAGAAATTTGTTTTTGGACCATCTTAGCTGATCTTGGACCTCTGCATCTTCAAGTATAAGTCCAAACGAGGACAGTTAATTCCAGCTTCGTACAATGAACAGCATAGAAATTGGCTTCTGGACATAATCACCTGATCTTAGACCTTTGCATCTTCACGGATAAATCCTATGGATGGTGCTTATCAATCTCAGCAAATTACTGTAAATGGCATAAACATTCACTTTCGGACGCAATGAGCTGTTGTCAGAACTTTGCATCTTCTAGCATAAGTCCAAAATAGGATACCTAATTCCAGCTTCATATGATGAACAGCATAGAACTTGTCTTCCGGACACAATCAGCTGATCTTGGACCTGTGCATCTTCATGTATAAATCCTATGGATGGTGCTTATCAATCTCAGAAAATTACTATAAAAAGCATAAAAATTCACTTTTGGACTCGATGATCTGATGTAAGAACTTTGCATCTTCAAGTATAAGTCCAAAAGGAATCTACATAACGAATGAATCTCAGCTGCGTCATTCAAAAAGCACAGACGCTTTTGGGCCAAATCAGCTGATCTCAGACCCATGCATCTAAGGCAGCTACAACCAAATTTCAGCTTTATACAAATAATAAAGATCAGAGATCCGTCTGTGATTTTGCAGACAGTTGTCAGACGGATCTTGGACCTATGCATCTTCAAGAAAAAGTCCAAACAGGCTATATACCAAATTTTAGCTTTGTACGATAAATAGCGTAGAAATTCGCTTTTGGACCAAAAGTTAGAAGCCCTTTAGTCCTAGATTGTTCATGAGTTGGAGGCGTACAAGTTGAGATTAGATACGATTTTGATGTTTGTGTTAATCGACATTTGCTTCAAGTATCAGCTGATCTTGCATGTATGAGCCCTAATTTGCAGGCTCTACTAAAAAAAATTTGCCATCCCAATCAGCTGTTCTTGATTTCTTCATGTAGGAGGCCTAAGGAGAGTAAATACAAAATTTCAGCATCTTGCTATAAATAGCGTGGAAATTTGCTTTTGGGGCCCAATCAGCTGATCTTGGACGTATACATTTTCATGTATGAGCCCTAAGGAGAACCTGCAGGCTCTACTATAAAAAGAAATTTGCTTTTGGACCCAATCAGCTGTTCTTGTTCCTCTGCGTCTTCATGTAGGAGGCCTAAGGAGAGTGAATACAAAATTTCAGCATCTTGCTATAAATAGCGTGGAAATTTGCTTTTGGGGCTCAATCAGCTGATCTTGGACGTATACATTTTCATGTATGAGCCCTAAGGAGAGCTTGCAGGCCAGCTGTTGCCAACATGTGGCCCATATCAAGTGAGCATGCGAGTAAATAACTATTTCAAATTTCAAATCTTACCGTCGCAAACCCAAGATTTAGGTATGCAATTGCTATCCGTGCACTGGAATTCGGTTTCTTTGCACTGCACGTTGCAATTTCTCTCGTCCGAATTATCCCGGCAGTCGTCCTCGCCGTCGCAAACCCATTCCATGGACAAGCACGCCCCTGCAACATAAACATACTGGTGAGTATTGGAAGCATTGTACAGAATTTTCTTGGCAAATGTAGGTACTAAATGATGATTAATGATGAAATGAACTTATAATCAAGAATAATTTTGGTAGCTAACCAATATCTAGACAGAACAATCCCGAATATCCTTCAACGTAAACAATTCACGAAACATCGTTCATAATTGGAATTCCTCGACCGTTATTGGTTTAAGCACCTCCACACTCTGCACCCTTCCGATCCTATTTGGAGGACAGCTGGCGACGTCCCCAACACCTCCGGGTAGTCAGACAAAAACCCTATGGGCTTATAAGCAATTGTCAGACCCATGGTCACACACGCCTCTTTAGTATGGTGGACAAAAACCTGCCAAACCACTGCTCGACTGGAACTTAATAAACTTCAGAAGCAGGCCTGTATTGGCATTACAGGGGCCATGAACACCACTCCCACAGCAGCATTAGAGGTTCTCTTAGACCTCACCCCTCTGCAACAGCAGAACACATCCTCTGTAATTGACGTTGTGTCTGGGAGTAGTTTGGGAGCCATAGAATCGCCGGAAAAAGCGAACCCCATTTTTTGCACAGAATGCCAAGAGCACTATCATTCACAACGCTCAGATATTGCTTGAAAACTGGAAGAAATCCTTCACTTTGTGAACGAAGAGGTTATTAATAAGCCGACTATGAATTAAAATGGGACAGCGTCACATAACCGCCTTGGCTCAAAAAGTGACCAGATGATTCAGCTAATGCAAACGCAAATAGCCTTTAAAAAAAAAATAACGAGAAGCAAGCGCAAATTGATCAATTTATCAAATATCAAAACCGAGCTTGGAAGTCGAAAACCCTGCAACTAACAGCAGACATCATGGGAACATCCTAGTTGAAAATTCAGCATGCAGTCCTTTTGGATTGTTCCCCTATCCAAATAAAAACGGAGTAGGATAGAACGTTGTCTATATTTCCACGAAAGTAAAGAGTTACACTGTTAGATAGAGGTCATCATCAGTAACAAACATGAACTGAAAGTACATCACAGAAATCATAAATGTAGGATCGAGTGAGAGGAGAGTGAATCCTATTGGCTCAAGGAAGTGAAAGGGGGCAACACAACCAATGCCACTCACTTACAAAGTGAAAGGGGCACAAACGTATTCAAAATTAGCAACCAAACAAGAAAGAACCCAATAATGGAGAAATATTTTGAGGAATGACATCATTTAAACATTTTCGTAGAACTAACAATTTTGACAATTTCGAATTTTTCAGCACATCAAACATACTCCCAGGGCAAAATGCCAGGAAACTTGCTTTTGATAGCATTGCCTGTTTGATCAGACGTCAACAACTGAAACTATGGATTGCAAGATACGATTCAAAAAGTTCCAGAACTTTCTTAATAACTCTTTATTAATTAATTTTCAAATATTTTCAAATTTGTCCCCTTCAAATACTCCCCAGTTTGCTACGTATACACTTCTCCCAGGGTTTTTTCCATTGATCCATGCAGTCGGAATAAGCCTCAGATGGTATGCTGTTAAGTTGCTCCAGCGATTTTTGCTTCAGGACGTCTATGGAGGCAAAAAGCTGTCCTTTCATCGGGTACTTGAGCTTAAACAACGTTGAAACTGCCCAGGTCAGGTGAATAGGGGGGCTGGGGAATGACGGACATCGCGTTTTTGGTCAAAAACTGGCGAATCAAGGGCAGTGTGACAATCCGCATTTTTGAAGCACCCTTCCAACTCAATTTCTGGCCTCTTCCTCCTCACAGCTTCGCGCGGATCGTCTAGGCGGCGGTTCGAACGCACCAGGGTGTTCACTTGGGCCACATGAGCGTCCTCAGTTGACGTCGAGGGTCTCCCTGAACGAGGGTCATCTTCGACGGACATCCTCCCTTGTTTGTAACGCTGGTACCACTCGTAGCACATTGAACGACCCATGGTTTCTTCCTCGTAAGCCTCAGTTAACAATTTGAAAGTTTCCGTGAATGATTTCCCGAGTTTAACACAGAATTTGACACAAACTCGCTGCTCCTGCTTAATATCGTCAAATTCGCCGCTGCAAAGTCCACTAGAAATGCGATAACTTCCCAACTAAGAAGGTTATCGCGATAATTCAAAATTTGCGTGACTCACGAAGAGTAACGCTAACAGCTGAGACCATCGGGAAGTTTTTAACACTCTCCGTTCGCGCGCAAAATCAAAAGTTCCGGAACTTTTTGATCAGACCTCGTACGACACACACGGCAGAGCCGATAGTTGGCCCAAGGCGTTACCCTGAGATTCCACACACACTGAAACGTCGTTGGATCTCTGATAAAAATCCAGCCGTTCTTCCCCGATATAGTGAGATATGCTTCCTGTACACACTTTCAGTTCATGTTTGTTACCCGTGATGATGACCTAACCGTCGAAATTTATTTAACAGTGTAACTCTTTACTTTTGTGGAAATATAGACATCATGGGATCCTTCCGTTTTTATTTGAAATGATTCACAACTACAGTCGCAGGATTGTTCACCTTCATTCCCCTACCTGTTCAGCTGTAACATCATACGATATATTCTACGACACAATACTCGTCATTCCTCATACACTCACCGTTCTGACACGTGAACTCCGGGCATTTCCTGTCGTGATCGTGCGTCGCCGTACAGTTGATCTCGTCCGATCCATCCCAACAGTCGTTCTGCCCGTCGCAGATCCAGCCGGCCATGATGCAGGCCGTCGTGTGATTGCAGTTGATGAACAAGTTCCCCTTGTTCGTTTCGGGGATGAGGGATTTGAGCTCCCTCTGGCAGTCTCTCGGAGGACAGTTCATTTCATCTACAACAAAACCAGAAAAGCTTTACGTGTACGTTAACCCTTTTCGACCAAAGTGTCACCTGTGGTACCAAATTTTTACCGATTTAAATAAAAAAACTCTGTTGCATATCGTCGGGTTCCTGGTAAAAGTGACCAAGTAACATTTTTTTCAAAATGAGCTTTTTTTGTCATTCCAGTACTAACGAACGTTGTCTACTGTGTGTTGTTGCTAAGAACGTTATCTTCAAACTGATGAGCAAGAAATACTTGAAAATAAATTTTACCTGCCTGACCCAAAGAGTTCTATGTGACCAAATGGCATTTGAACTCAACCACAAAACACGAGATGGATTATAAATGTACTCTCGCTGGTGCATGTAAATGTTATCAATTGCCATTTAATCACTTTTACTGTGTAAGATTTGTAAGATAGCATAGTGGGCAGGTGAAAATGACCAATTACAGTGATAGGTAATGGATAACCTTTTCTAACAGAAATAGGTACATCATTGTTATTAGATGCTTGGCAACACGATAAATTAACGAAAAAACTATTCAATCCCTCAATTTCATGTAACTATGCGACTGATTTTCGAAGAATTGAATTGACGAAATGAGTAAAGCTTGAAACTCCAGGCAGGTAAAAATGATCAAATAGAGTTTTCCGAATAAACAGCTCTTATTTAATCTGAAGTGAATTTTGAAGCGCGATATGAGAGGAGGGCACTAGCTAACTACCTACAGGATAAAGAAAAATCGAAACATAGTCGGATGAGACATCACACAACCAGTGTTCTTAAGAAGAAAATAGGTGAAACTTCAGATCGCTCCCCTGTAAAATTTTGCAAATGTTACTTGGTCACTTTTACTCGGAACCCCACGATATAATGTCTCCCTGGCAACTCCTACGGTTAATGTAAGGTCCACACAACACAAAACCGAAGAAGTGAAACTATAACCCTCAAATAAGGTTCTGCGAACGTTTTTTGAAAGAAAAAACTGGAAAATAACCGCGGTCTTAGCTCCTGCTCGCTCCTGGCACCCTGGTACGCGTGACACTTCCGCGCCAGCCTCCCGCATGACATTTTTCGGCTAGGTAGTCCAAGGCTATAGCATATTCCATGCTAAGACAGCTATTTGGACCCATATCTGAATGTTTCTCATGTTATGTCCCAGGGTATAAAATCAATCCATCTGCATGTTGTTGAATGTCTTATCATTATGTCTTATCATTCAAAGCTTCTGCTTAGCATTCCGCATCAAATTCATAATATAACAATTAAAGAGCTCGTAAGTCTGATGGGTGGAAATTGGTTTACCTGAGGCGTCTGGGCAGTCAGGATCGTTATCGCAGTGTAACCAGTTCTGTATGCAAGGTCCGCCCTGTAACACAATCGTGAAAATTACAAATACGACCTATTAGGATCAGAAATGGTCAGTTTTTGTTGGAATTTCGGACATTCTACATTTACGCAATCCAAAAATAAAGAATATTAACGATTTTTTTAGATAAATCTAAATGGCCATCGGTTACAGCTATTTATTAGCCTCTATCAAGTCATGCCGTGTGTACACCAGCCCAAAATCACTGAGCAATTGACAAAACTCTAGCCACAAGTCTGCGCAAAGTGTGTTTAGGTGTAAACCAACTCAAAACCAGCCCAAAATGACTGAGCGATTGACAGCCACAAGTCTGCGATGTGTTATCGCAGTGTAAACCAGCCCAAAATCACTGAGCGATTGACAAAACTCTAGCCCAAGTAACTGTGTTTAGGTGTAAACCAACTCGAAACCAGCCCAAAATCACTGAGCGATTGACAAAACTCGAGCCTCAAGTTCGCGAGGTGTGTTCAGGTGTAAACCAACTCGAAACCAGCCCAAAATCACTGAGCGATTGACAAAATTCAAGCCACAAGTCCGCGAGGTGTGTTTAGGTGTAAACCAACTCGAAACCAGCCCAAAATCACTGAGCGATTGACAAAACTCTAGCCACAAGTTCGCGAGGTGTGTTTAGGTGTAAACCAACTCAAAACCAGCCCAAAATCACTGAGCGATTGACAAAACTCTAGCCACAAATCTGTGAGGTGTGTTTAGGTGTAAACCAACTCGAAACCAGCCCAAAATCACTGAGCGATTGACAAAACTCTAGCCACAAGTTCGGGTATTGTGTTTAGGAGTAAACCAACTCGAAACCAGCCCAAAATCACTGAGCAATTGACAAAACTCTAGCCACAAGTTCGCGAGATGTGTTCAGGTGTAAACCAACTCGAAACCAGCCCAAAATCACTGAGAAATTGACAAAACTCTAGCCACAAGTCCGCGAGGTGTGTTCAGGTGTAAACCAACTCGAAACCAGCCCAAAATCACTGAGCGATTGACAAAACTCTAGACACAAGTTCGCGAGGTGTGTTCAGGTGTAAACCAACTCGAAACCAGCCCAAAATCACTGAGCAATTGACAAAACTCTAGCCACAAGTTCGCAAGGTGTGTTTAGGTGTAAACCGACTTGAAACCAGCCCAAAATCACTGAGCGATTGACAAAACTCTAGCCACAAGTTCGCGAGGTGTGTTTAGGTGTAAACCAACTCGAAACCAGCCCAAAATCACTGAGCGATTGACAAAACTCTAGCCACAAGTCCGCGAGGTGTGTTCAGGTGTAAACCAACTCGAAACCAGCCCAAAATCACTGAGCAATTGACGAAATTCTAGCCAAACGTCCGCGAGGTGTGTTCAGGTGTAAACCAACTCCCAGCCCAAAATCACTTCATCAAAACTTAGCCACAAGTCCGCGATGTGTTTAAAACCAACTGAAACCAGCCCAAAATCACTGAAAAAACCAACTTCACTTTATCAAGTCAATGAAAATAATATCGGCCAATAAAAATGAAAGACAATTAATGACAATTAGGGTTAAAACAATCTGAAAACAGGCGCCCAAAATTAAAAAAACGTTCTAGTCGATTAACAAATTTCGGTCAAAAAACGCTGCAAATTATTTCACTGGGGGTTTTTATTCAATTTTATTCATTTCGCTTGCATTCACGATTTGAATTTCTACTAAGCTTTGGAGTGTGCGTGTTTCACAGGTGATAGAGCGATTATTGAATTTCAGGAGATATGCATAGAGCACGTAAATCGCGGTTCTCAACCAAAATACCTATTTGGATTGATCAGTTGATCATATTTGTGTGCCTCCTGAAATTCAGTAATCGCTCTATCACCTGTGAAACACGCACACTCCAGAGCTTAGTAGAAATTCAAATCACGAATGCAAGCCAAATGAATAAAATTGAATGATTAACCCCAGTGAAAGAATTTGCAGCGTTTTTCAAACAGACCTTGAAAATTAATCGCCGTAACAATCTGACAAGGCGCTTAAAATTTAAAAATCGGTCGCGAAATAAACGAATTTCGGTCAGAAAAATCGAATGAGGGGTCAAATTTTCATGAAATGTTTGGTAGAATCCGAATCTACAATAAAAAATGGGGATTCTCATTCAAAATAAGAAAGTTAGCGACAATTGCGGTTAGTTTGAGATCCTTGAAAAAAATATGAAGATTTAAAAAAAAAAAAAAATTTTTTTTTGTTTATTCCCATTTTGAAGATTTTATGAGGGGGGGGGGGGGGGGGGGCAACACGTGGGACACCCTGTATAACTATTACTTCGCAACCGTGATAAATGAACGTTTATGGCATCATTCGATTAAAAAATAATGGTAACGAAAATAATCACTGAAAATTCAATTCAAGTTATGAAACGGCTGATTGTCAACCTCTGGTTTATTCAAAATCACCTTGCACTTGAAGCTGGTGGATTCATCGCAGGGGCAGTCGCTTTCGTCCGAGTAGTCGCCGCAATTGTTGACGGTGTCGCAAGTTTTGTTTTTGTGAACGCATCTACCGTTGTTGCAAGAGAAATACCCTTCACGGCAGGTCCTGGAACAGAAAGGAATATTGTACAAGGATTACAGCATATAACGAACTAGCAGACATATTAGAGAGATTTTCCTCGCCGCGGTCGGCGACCGTACAGCGTGATTACGTGGTGTGATACTAGCGAACCTGGCAGTAGTTGAGTGACCTAGACCTTATGGCAACAGGAACGCACCAGGAACTAGAGCTCAAAGCAGTGAGGAAGCAAAGCCAGGCTTGAACCAAGGAAGGTTTCACTGATAACAGTGTTATAGAGTTGGCAACTCTTACAGGAGATTCTTCGTCGAAGAGGGCGATGACAGTTTCAAGCCCATTCTAGCGAGATTTCGTCTAACCATCAATCTTCCTTCCGCTCTCTTTGGAGCTTGAATTTGAATGGAGAAAGAGAAAATGACTCAAAGCACTAGGATGACATTGTGAAAAACGATACTATTCACAAGGAATTGACGATGACAGATACTATGGATGGAATGGTTCGACAGCTGAAATCCCGCTGAGTGCATTCCAAACCGTCATCGCTCTCTTCGCCTGAGAATCTGTCAACTCTTTCAACCTCCACAATCGTCTTTGCTTTTTTTTTCAATTTTATTTAGTACTATTTATTAAGCAATGTTTTTGATGGAAGCCAAATTGATCGGTTTCGAAAAACACTAAATATCTGAATGTAATAACCACTCATTCTATATAGTCATAATGTAATGAATGAATGTTAAAATGTTACTATGAAATGTTTGTTCCTTTTTTGACCTCTCCGTTCCATCGTAAAACTAAGATATTCCAGTAGTTGAATTACAAAATCGGTATGCTCCTAACTTGGCAATGATCCACCGATGGATCATTCATTAAAATGGAGATTAATCAAAGTTAATCAACACAATACATTTTTCCCGTGTTCTAGAGAAGTTTTCTAACATTAAGAAAAAATATTTCAATTGGTTTGAGATACTTCGTTTTTCTGCCAAGATAACGTAACATAACCCAAATTCTCTCTTGATTTCATATCGGACCTATATCAGATTCAATAAATCTATATAAACTCCAATCCGATTTGTTATTCATCAAAAATACCCAATTCACCATTAATTTCTATTTTCAAGTTTAAATTATTGATTTAGTAAATCAGGTTTTTGGGGGAGAAATAAGTGTTAATTATCATAGATAATTCCAACACTATTTCAACGTTACACTTTATCTTCTCAAAAATACAACAGTAGGAACTCGGAAGCGAATAACAACCAAGAGAGTTGATTGTAGATTAAAGAGAGTGATACATATCGACCAATTTCTGCTCGTACCTTGTGGCGCAATAGTTGACGGACTCGTCGGATTTGTCCATGCAGTGGTGAACGCCGTCGCAAGTGAGGTGATAAGGAATGCACCTGTCAAACAGAACAAAGTATTCGTTATCACTGATGAAGGGACTAGCTAATTACAACGAATCAAACCATTAAATTGAATTCATTAAGATGATACAAATTGTGAGAGTAAATAGTTTAAAGGTAAATAGAATCCAATCAAGGAGAAATTTAATAAAAATGTAGAAAATAATCCACACTAGTAGTATGAAAGAGGAAAATGAATTGGTTCATTATTTTTCAATAAAACGCTGCAAATTCTTTCACTGGGGTTTATTATTCAATTGGCTTGCGTTCATGATTTGAATTTCTACTAAGCTTTGGAGTGTGCGTGCTTCACAAGTGATAGAGCGATTATTGAATTTCAGGAGATATGCATGGAGCATGTAAATCGGTTCTCGACCAAAATACCTATTTGGATTGATCAGTTGATCATATTTGTGTGCTTCCTGAAATTCAATAATCGCTCTATCACTTCAAACTTCAAATCATGAACGCAAAATCCAATTGAATAATAAACCCCAGTGAAAGAATTTGTAGCGTTTCATGCGTATCAGAATGCTTCAACCCGTGTATCGGCTACAAAGCCTTTTAGGAGTTCACTCCAGTATCCACATTACTACATCACTACGTCACTAGGTTACTGATATCAACACAAAAACAATAATAAACCAAAATAACGCGAATGTGCACCATAAATCGGGCCTTACATCGGGAATGGTTTCAGCTACAGACCTGGGGAGGGGCACATTCGATTCCTCATGGAAAGTTTAAAAAAAAAAAAAGTCTCAATTCAGGCCGCCTTGCTTTTTTTGAGGTTTTTAGAGATTTTACAAAACTTTGACAACCCTTAAAGGGCACTATAAATTAAGTGAGAGAGCTGGCGTGGAAAGTTTTGTAAAATCCCTAAAAACCTCAAAACAAGTTGAATCGGCGTAAATATTTACCTATTTGAAGAACATACCATGAGGAATCGAATGAGCCCTTCCCCACGTCTGTAGGTCAAACCATTTCCGATGTAAGGCCCGATTTATGGTGACAACATTTGCGTTTTTTCGTTTATTATTGTTTGTTTGTAACCTAGTGATGTCCAGCCGATAGCGTCGAGTTGTAGTGAATGTGGATACTGGAGTGATAGCCGATGTGAATACTTGTAGTGTAGTTAGTAGCCGATACACGGGTTGAAGCATTCTGATATGTATGAAACGCTGATAATATATAGGTAAATATTATTCAATATTATTATTCAATAAGTATTACTTTCACTAAGTTTATTATTCAATTGGCTTGCGTTCATGATTTGAATTTCTACTAAGCTTCGGAGTGTGCGTGTTTCACAGGTGATAGAGCGATTATTAAATTTCAGGAGATATGCATACAGCACGTAAATCTGTTCTCAACCAAAATACCTATTTGGATTGATCAGTTGATCATATTTGTGTGTCTCCTGAAATTCAATAATCGCCCTATCCTGTGAAACACGCGCACTCCAAAGCTTAGTAGAAATTCAAATCATGAACGCAAGCCGATTGAATAATAAACCCCAGTGAAAGAATTTGTAGCGTTTTTTTCTGGTTTTTGATTTCACAAAAACTTGACTTGTATCGGTCTTTTTTTTATTGTTTTTTGTTTTTGGGTTTTTGAACCATTCGTTCAGCTTTGCTTTTTGAATTTTGGGCGATTCTGGTGGGGGTCATGACCCCTGTGACGCCTGAAATATCACGACAAAACTCACCCTCGGCTTTCGCATGAGAATTCGTCGTCGTTGCAGGACTTCAAGTCCGTCTGCGGTTTCATGCAGCGTTTGTTATCTTGATCCAGAATCTGTCATTAACAAACAATACAGTAAATTATATCACAATCAACACAACATAAATCAAATAGGAGTGTCGAGGTGAATTGAACAGTAGAATTAAAAAAACGTCTGCCAAGTGGGTGTGGCACATAGCTTCCTAGTATCCATAACATGACTGTATAGATCATTGAAAATTATTATTGACTAAAGAACTTCGTTCAATTAGGCGAAGTAAAATATTGAATTAGGGTAAATTTATTGTTATGCAGGAGCATAACTTGAGAAAATAAAGGTAATGCTAAAACTTTATTTTCTCTTTATTACTCACGAGGACCATCTTTACATCAGTCCGAACAATCCCTGAAAATTTCCTCGAAATTGGTCAAGAACTCCCGGAGTTATGCGCGTAACAAGGATTTCACGTTTGCGGATGCGCAGAGGCTACTATTTATCCGGGGGTCATGAAACTTATAGGGGACCATCTACACATCAAACCGAACAATCCCTGAAAATTTCATCGAAATTGGTCAAGAACTCCGGAGTTATGCGCGTAACAAGTATTTCGTTTGCGCATGCGCAGAGGCTACTATTGATCCGGGGGTCATGAAACTCATAGGGGACCATCTACACATCAAACCGAACAATCCCTGAAAATTTCATCGAAATTGGTCAAGAACTCCCGGAGTTATGCGTGTAACAAGGATTTCACGTTTGCGCATGCGCAGAGGCTACTATTGATCCGGGGGTCATGAAACTCTATAGGGGACCATCTACACATCAAACCAAACAATCCCTGAAAATTTCATTGAAATTGGTCAAGAACTCCCGGAGTTATGCGCGTAACAAGGATTTCGTTTGCGCATGCGCAGAGGCTACTATTGATCCGGGGGTCATGAAACTCATAGGGGACCATCTACACATCAAACCGAACAATCCCTGAAAATTTCATCGAAATTGGTCAAGAACTCCCGGAGTTATGCACGTAACAAGGATTTCACGTTTGCGCATGCGCAGAGGCTACTATTGATCCGGGGGTCATGAAACTTATAGGGGACCATCTACACATCAAACCGAACAATCCCTGAAAATTTCATCGAAATTGGTCAAGAACTCCCGGAGTTATGCGCGTAACAAGGATTTCACGTTTGTGCATGCGCAGAGGCTACTATTGATCCGGGGGTCATGAAACTTATAGGAGACTATCTACACATCAAACCGAACAATCCCCGAAAATTTCATCGAAATTGGTCAAGAACTCTCCGGAGTTATGCGCGTAACAAGGATTTCACGTTTGCGGATGCGCAGAGGCTACTATTGATCCGGGGGTCATGAAACTCATAGGGGACCATCTACACATCAAACCGAACAATCCCTGAAAATTTCATCAAAATTGTCAGAGAAAACGCCGGGTGGAGTTATGATTTTGGAGACAAAAAAATTTTCACATTCTATATTTTTTCCATAAATTATGTTTTTTTATCAAAATAGGATCTATGTTTCAACTAATATGGACAAGGAATTTTGTCACCTAAATTACATTCAAACCACTGTGCGAAACATAGATCCTATTTTGCTAATGTCATCGAAATTGGTCGGAACTCCCGGAGTTATTTTATGCAACGTTTGGGTTCCCAGAGGAAAAAATTATTTAAAAATTTAATTTTTTGACATGTATGAAAATCAAATTGGATTTCCTGACAGACACACGATTCGCGAGCACAAAGTGGTCTATTATCAGACAGACACCCAAAACGGAACCAAAATTGTTCAGAAAGGTCTAAAACGCAAAATGCGAGTGGAATTTTTGATTTTGGTAGAACAAAATGTATATTCTATAACAAATGCAAAACAACATTCCGCTAAATTATGTTTTTTTTAGCAAAATAGGATCTATGTTTCAACGCCGATGAAAGTTCCTCATCGGTTGGTTGCTTAGAGTTCGCTACCGTTACAAAGCACTTGCAATGAGGTAAAAGTTGTTACAAAGCAGTTGCTAAATTGATTCCCGAAGTTTCGTACCATTCCGACGTTGCAACTGCATTTGACGAGCCCTCCGACGTCCAGTTTGCAGATCTGCGAGCAGCCGCCGTTCAGAACTCGGCACGGATTGTGGAAACAGTTGTAGGACGAATTGTAAATAGCGGCGATCCCCATCGGACGTCCGACGTCCTTTCGAAGGTGAACGGCGTCCGCTCCGGTGAATTTGTTCGCACGAACGACGGAATGAACGACCCAGTCGGTCCAGTAGATGTACTCGCCGTACACGGCCATCGCGAACGGATGCTGAGGAACAGCGTCGGTCAATACCTGAAAATGAAAAGATAAATTTAAATTTTAAGCCGGATAGGGAGTCCAGATTTGGTGTACTGAGTGTTTGCAAGGCTCTCGAATATCATATTTGCTCACCCCGCTCAAGTGACACTAACTATCTTATTTCAAATGAGTAAAATCATTATTCAATAATAAACCATAACGTTCAACTACAAAAAAAAAAAAAAATTAATATACTTGTCCCATCCGAAAATATTTGGACTTACGCCCTTCAAAGGGGGACACGTTCAAAATCCGAATCCGCAATAAAATTGTTTCAACAACAAAATTTCGCCAAACCTCCAGCATCGAATCATCCACACTCCACCTTACGTCAGAAATAAAACTATTTACGATGACTTCAACATCTCCTCACCAGACATACTACCAACTTCATCCGAAACAACCGTGACCATATCAACCCCCCGCTATTTGTAATTTCCTTACTCACGAATAGTAAACATAATCAGTAACTAATAAATCCTATTCATGAATTTAAAAAAAAAAAACCGCCCTGAAATAACTGTAATCTCCCCCGTTGAACTTTCTAATAATTAAGTTCTATAAGCTGTAAGCTATGTGTTTAATTCTGTGTCAATATGGTATGTTATGTAACATAACGGTCATAAATAAATAAATGTAAAAAAAAAGGAACCCCAATTTTGTTTGCAGGTTCTACCCCAAAATTCGTGAAAATTTTATTCCCCAACCAATTTTTTTGGTAGCGCGTAACCAGTTCAGAGATCGTGCAATGTTGCCTAACCCCAAATTGTCAAATAGTGGATGATGGTGAACGCTAAAGTGTGGCACATGAATTTTCATTATTGGTTTATTATTCAATTATTCAATCACTGTTGAAAAAAATTGTAATCCCACCTGAAAATTTCATGGTTCACGTTTTTTTTTAATCAAAAATCCATGTTGGTCCGACCCCCCCCCGAACGCCCCAATTCTTTAGCCAGCTCTCTCACTTAATTTAAAGTGCCCTTTAAGGGCTGTCAAACTTTTGTAAAATCCCTAAAAACCTCAAAAAAAGTCAAGGCGGCCTAAATTTGTACTTTCTTTTTTAAGAACTTTCCATGAAGAATCGAATGAGCCCTTCCCCAGGTCCGTAGCTCAAACCATTCCCGATGTATGGCCCGATTTATGGTGTCAACATTTGCGTTATTTTGGTTTATTATTGTTTTTGTTTTGATCGCAGTAACCTAGTGAGGTAGTGAACGTGGATACTATAGTGAACTCCTAAAAGGCTGTGTAGCCGATACACGGGTTGAAGCATTCTGATAACATGAAACGCTGCTGGTCACTGGGGTTATTATTCAATTGGCTTGCGTTCATGATTTGAATTTCTACTAAGCTTTGGAGTGTGCGTGTTTCACAGGTGATAGAGCGATTATTGAATTTCAGGAGGCACACAAATATGATCAACTGATCAATCCAAATAGGTATTTTGGTTGAGAACCGATTTACGTGCTCTATGCATATCTCCTGAAATTCAATAATCGCTCTATCACCTATGAAACACGCACACTCCGAAGCCTAGTAGAAATTCAAATCATGAATGTGGATTAAATGAATGAAATTGAATAATAAACCCCAGTGAAAGAATTTGCAGCATAAGATCATGCCATACTTCGGGTGTGGTTTGAGCTACAGACCTGGGGAGGGGCTCATTCGATTCCTCATGGAAAGTTCTACAGAAAAAAGTGAAAATTTAGGCCGCCTTGACTTTTTTTGAGGTTTTTGGGATTTTACAAAACTTTGACAACCCTTAAGTGGCACTTTAAATTAAGTGAGAGAGCTGGCAAAAGAATTGGGGCGTTGTCGGACCAATTTGGATTTTTCCTGAAAATTTCAGCTTTTTTGCTCCAGCCGTTTGGGAGAAAACGTGCGTACGGCGGACGGACGGAAAAACATTTTTATTGCAGATTTGGATTCTACACCATTTGAAACGTAAACCATGAAATTTTCAGGGGGGGTTAGAATTTTTGTTCAGGAGCGATTACAATGGTTTATTATTGATTAATAAACCAAAATGTCGATCAGTAATGGGTTGATGCTCTTTTCAACGGTATCCTCAGATTCAAACTTATTTGGAAAATTAGGGAGTTATGGCTGCTTTTGAGATGGAAAGTCAAAAACGTGAATAACTTAGAATAACTTAGAAAACGTGAAAATTGTGAATAACTTAGAAATGAAACCTCTACAGAATCATTTCTAAGACGCACTTTTTGTCACGAATCAGTTGTAGAACTCACCTCTAGCTGGATTTCCACTCTTAAGTGGGCCACCCTTTGCATGTATTACAGCTCCTAGCAATTTATTGATTTTATGCAAATAAATTGATTGATTGATTGATTGACAACATACCACTCTATCGGTGCCGTCGAGTTCGCACCGTTCGATCTTGTCCAACCTCGCGTCGGCCCAGAACAATTTCTGCGACAGGTCATCCAGAGCTATGGCGTTCGGCATGCGGATGTCCGTGGTGATGATGGCCTCCATTAGACGGCCGTTGGTGAAAGATCTCTGTATGGAAGGATGCTGATTGTTCCAATTCGTCCAGTACAATCGGGAGTCGCACACGTCCACTGCGATGCCCCTCGGTTTGTCTAGAGGCAGGAGTTTGATGACGGTCTCTGGCGTTGAATTCGTCGAAGAGAGCGACATCTGGAAAATGGATCAATCGTAAGTTGATTCTACATAACCCTTGAATATTAGAGGACATTGCCTAACAGCAATACTTTTGACCACACTCCGACCGTGTTAATAAAATATGTTTGTGATTGATTGATTGGGCAGGTATTCAAGAAATCGGTAGCAATCAATCCTTGAATGTAGTAGCAAAGTTGTTGCACGTCCGGTACAAGGAGTTAGGAGAAAACCCTTGAATATTAGCGGACATTGCCTTACAGCAATACTTTTGACCACCGTGTTAGGAGCAATTTGTTAGTACAAACCAGTACAAGGTCGAGTCTCACCATAGGAGAAAACCCTTGAATATTAGCGGACATTGCCTTACAGCAATATTGACCACCGCTCAATATATAATACATAGGGGACCATCTACACATCAAACCGAACAATCCCTGAAAATTTCATCGAAATTTGTCAAGAACTCCCGGAGTTATGCGCGTAACAAGGATTTCACGTTTGCGCATGTGCAGAGGCTACTATTGATCCGGGGGTCATGAAACTCATAGGGGACCATTTACATATCAAACCGAACAATCCCTGAAAATTTCATCGAAATTTGTCAAGAACTCTCGGAGTTATGCGCGTAACAAGGATTTCACGTTTGCCCATGCGCAGAGGCTACTATTGATCCGGGGGTTATGAAACGTATAGGGGACCATCTACACCCCAACCCGCACAATCCCTGAAAATTTCATCAAAATCGGACTATAACTTCGTGTAGTTTTGCCCGTAACAAGGATTTGCTGACAGACAGACACACAGACAGACACGGAACCAAAATTGTTCAGAAAGGTCTAAAACGCAAAATGCGAGTGGAATTTTTGATTTTGGAGACAAAAAAATTTTTACATTCCGAAAGTGAAAACAATGCTTCCGCTACCTCAACTAGACTCGGAAGCAAAAATTGAGAGCTAAAAATGTATAAGGTAACACAAACAATCACACAAGATTTTCTTAACATGTCCACTACTGGTGCTTTCCCCTTAAATATACACTTAAAAAAAAAAAAAAAAAAAAAAAAAAAATTGACCACTTGGAGCATGTCAATAAAGCATATTGTTGATTGATCGATTGATTGGGCTGGAATTTAAGAAATCGGTAGAAATCAAACCTTGAATATAGTAGCGATGTTGTTACACGTCCAGTACAAGGAATTTTCGATAGCTCCGTAGGCCAGACCCTCGACGGAGCCTTGCCGTTCCGCTATGATCCGGTGATTGGTGCCGTTGAAATGAACCGCGTTGATGGAACCTTTCTGGATGTCAGAGTAGAAAATGGTTTCCGCGAGATAATCGAACGTCAGGCCTGGGGAAGGAAAATCGATTAAAGATCAATCAATCATTCATTAATCAATCATCAATGGATCATTGCTAAACAAAAAGTCTCACACCCCGGGCCCATAGTTTTTCAATCTTTTCACCTTTCATATAGCACCGCTCCCTATACCAATAACAACAATTTTGTTGAAATGAAAACAACTACATCTTGGTTTATTATTCAACAATTTTTCCGTCCATCCGCCGTAAGGTAACGGCACCGGTAGTGGCCACTGCTCCAGTAGTGGCCATTTTAAAGTTTATATTTGATAAATAAGGATTCCCGGTCTCCTAGTGGCTTCAAACTTGCAGGAGGTACAGCTCATGTCATCTTGTAGTCAGAGGTTGAACTAGGAGTGCGCTGAGCATCATTGGAAATTGTGGTAAACTTCTCAATATGACCGTCCCTAGTTTCCTCGTTTGTTGGGCTGTATCCTAGAGCTTCTACTGGATAGAATCAATTTTGTTCATCTGGTATTGAATTTAATGATATTAAACACGTAAGGAGGGCAAAATGTCAAGTGGCCACTACTGAGACATGCACGTGGCCACTACTGGAAATTTCGTAATTTGATGTGGCCACTACTAGATCAAAATAAAGGTGTGAGAAAAAATTAATAAAAAATAGAAAAAATTGTTCTTTTGATAGTTTTAGGCAATGGATATGTTAGGGAAGAGTCGGGCTATATTCTAAATGAGTCCTGAAGAAAGTCAGTACTACTGTTGGCCCACAATTGTCAAAACTAAAGGAAAAAATTCTTAACTGTGGCCACTACCGGTACCGTTACCTTACGCACGATTTCTCCCAAACGGCTGGAGCAAAAAATCTGAAATTTCCAGGAAAAATCCATCTTGGTCCAACAACGCCCCAATTCTTTAGCCAGCTCTCTCATTCAATTTAAAGTGCCCTTTAAGGGCTGTCAAAGTTTTGTTAAAATCCCTAAAAACCTCAAAAAAAGTCCAGGCGGCCTAAATTTGTACTTTTTTTTTAAGAACACTCCACGGGGAATCGAATGAGCCCCTCCCCAGGTCCGTAGCTCAAACCATTCCCGATGTATGGCATGATCTTATGCTGCCAACATCCATCTTCACATTGAGTAAACAAATTAGAAGGGATTTAGTGTGGGACTCACGACCCCAGGTCCTTGGTTTCGTTCCCTGCATTCGGCAGGAAAATTTTTGCCCCGCCTTTTTTGGCAAACATCTCACGTTTACGAGGATTTCCTGCTTTTTAGACACGTGTACCTTCTAAATGTACGGCGAATTGTATGGTTTTTAGGGGTACGTCCCTTTCAAGGAAGGATCATCGCTGAAAGGGCACACGAAGAAACAGAAATTCTCACTGTCCTATAAATAATAAATTTCTAAGTATTTTACTAGAAGGCACTTTCTTCTTCAAAACGCTGCAAATTCAGGAGATATGCATAGAGCACGTAAATCTGTTCTCAACCAAAATACCTATTTGGATTGATCAGTTGATCATATTTGTGTGCCTCCTGAAATTCAATAATCGCTCTATCACTTGTGAAACACGCACACTCCAAAGCTTAGTAGAAATTCAAATCATGAACGCAAGCCAATTGAATAATAAACCCCAGTGAAAGAATTTGCAGCGTTTCATGCGTATCAGAATGCTTCAACCCGTGTATCGGCTACAAAGCCTTTTAGGAGTTCACTCCAGTATCCACATTACTACATCACTAGGTTACTGATATCAAAACAAAAACAATAATAAACCAAAATAACGCGAATGTTGGCACCATAAATCGGGCCATACATCGGGAATGGTTTGAGCTACGGACCTGGGGAGAGGCTCATTCGATTCCTCGTGGAATGTTCTTCAAAAAGAGTCCAAATTTAGGCCGCCTTGACTTTTTTGAGGTTTTTAGGAATTTTACAAAACTTTGACAACCCGTAAAGGGCACTTTAAATTACGTGAGAGAGCTGGCTAAAGATTTGGGGCGTCGTCGGACCAATATGGATTTTTCCTGAAAATTTTAGCTTTTTTGCTTCAGCCGTTTGGGAGAAATCGTGCGTACCGTGTACGAACGGAAAAATTTTTATTGCAGATTCGGATTCTACACCCTTTGAAACGTAAACCATGAAATTTTCAGGGGGGGGGGGGGGGGGGGGGGGGGGGGGTTAGAATTTTTTTTTTCAAGAGCGATTACAATGGTTTATTATTGAATAATAAACCAAAATGTGACCAAAATAGTTCAATATTTTCTGAGGAAAAAGCAATTACAAATTTAATAACTGGGGTTTATTATTCAATTTTATTCATTTGGCTTGCATTCACGATTTGAATTTCTACTAAGCTTTGGAGTGTGCGTTTTTCACAAATGATAGAGCGATTATTGAATTTCAGGAGGCACACAAATATGATCAAATAGGTATTTTGGTTGAGAACAGATTTACGTGCTCTATGCATATCTCTTGAAATTCAATAATCGCTCTATCACCTGTGAAACACACACACTCCAAAGCTTAGTAGAAATTAATGGAAAAGTGAAAGAATTCGCAGCGTTAAAAAAAACCGTTTGTCTTCAAACACCCTATTACATGTATACATTATTTTCTTTCAATAAATTCGTATTCTATTCTATACCTTGTAGGTTGCCCATCTGTCAGTTATTTTTCAAGGGAGAGTGACAGAGTTGGGCAAAAGTTAGCTATAGCTAAAAGCTAAAAGCTACAGCTAAATTAGCTACTGTTAGCTGAAGATAACAACTAAATATTTAGCTATTAGCTATTGAGTAACAGATAAATTTTACTACTAAATTAGCTATTAGTCGAAATGTAATAGCTAACAGCTAATTATCTGCGGTATTTAGCTGTCAGGAGCAGCTAAAGCGGTTAGCGTTAGCTGTGGCTGACAACTAATAGCTAATAGCTAATTTTGACGAAAAATTGTATTTCTCCACACAAACAGCCTGTAAGAGGGCATCCAAGCAATAAATTCAAGTTTTGTAATCTTTTCGGCGTTACAGGCTTATGTACTACTGTTTTTCTAGTAATACTCTGTTTTTCTAGTAATACCCTATTACTAATACCTATCTAACAAAGCAAGACGTCGTACCTATGTTTCAATAAAATTTACCCGAAATTGCTGGCAAGATTCGATTTTGTGGCCAGAGAAAAGGGAATGTCAATTGGTTTTGTGGCATAACGGTACAATTCATTCGAAAAAATATTCCAAAGCTAAAATGCTGTTGCCTGCTAAAACTTGACTGGTTAGCTCAACTAGGTACTAGCTGTTTTTGTGGAGAAATACAATTTTTCGTCAAAATTAGCTATTAGTTGTCATCCACAGCTAACGCTAACCGCTTTAGCTGCTCCTGACAGCTAAATACCGCAGATAATTAGCTGTTAGCTATTACGTTTCGACTAATAGCTAATTTAGTCGTAAAATTTAGCTGTTCCTCAATAGCTAATAGCTAAATTATTCGTTTAGCTATAAAAAAAGGTAATGGCTAATTTATCTATTAGTTGAAAAATTAGCTAGCTAATAAATTAGTGAGCTAATGCCCAACACTGGAGAGTGATAAATGAATCTGTGAATGTATGGATGTAAGTTCTTGAAAAGTTTATGAACAGTAATAGAAAGATCTTCGAACCTATGGCGTTCCTCATGAACAGCTCCGAGGAGATCGAGGGCAGCGGCGGGTTGTGGTCCATATCCCCGACGAGGTTGACCGTATCGATCCGGTCGACGAGGGAATAAGCCAAAAACGCCTTGGGAGGAGCGCAGGAGCCTCCGTTCGGTAAACCGTGAGAGCATCGGCACACGGGCTCCGTGCCGTCGAAGAGGCAAAGTTGCGCGCATTGATGTTTGCCGGGCTCGCAAGGGTTCGTCCTATACGGCGGGTGGAGCTTCGATATGACGGTCAAATCCTTCAACGAATCCCCTGAAAATAAACAAATAAGATAAATTCTATGAAGAAAACATTATTCTTTCTGAATTCCGCGTGCCCATCTTCGGAGTACCGACACTGTTGCGCAGTACAGATGTGTGTGATAGCCGACACCATCTATCGGCTATCAGCGGAACAATTGCGAGAGGAGAGGCGAGGAGTGACTGGGGGGAAGGAGAGATAACGAAAACTTGCGACAAGCCCCTCTCCTTACCACTTTCTACCCAGCTCTCATCAGACCAGGTAATCCGTTCTTTCAATTTCTGTATTTGAATCAAATTGATATTAATATCCCAGATGTGATAGCCGACACCATCTATCGGCTATCAGCGGAACAATCGCGAGAGGAGAGTCGAGGAGTGACTGGGGGGAAGGAGAGATAACGAAAACTTGCGACAAGCCCCTCTCCTTACCACTTTCTACCCAGCTCTCATCAGACCAGGTAATCCGTTCTTTCAATTTCTGTATTTGAATCAAATTGATATTAATATCCCAGATCCATCCTATTAACCGGAACTCCTTACCTAATACCACCTGCGGTGCTATCTTATAAAAATAAAAATATTAAAGGAATACCAAAACCTTTTCCACATCGTGGTTAATAGGAGCCCCATAGTAGTTCTTGGAGCAATAAATACATTTATTGAATAAATAACTATATCTATTTCCAAAACCTTGCGTATAATTATTTCTTGAACCTTATACAGGGTGTCCCGCACTTAGTGTAAAAAAAAAAATTGGGTGAAACTGCATGGAAAATGGAGTAAATCGCCGCCAACCGCGATTTTTTTTCTCAACCCGTTGCTGAGATATGCTATTTTTAAGAGTTTTTTCAAAAAATCGCGTTTTTCGCCATTAAAACGCTTTTTTCTCGGCAATTTCCCAACATTTTTGCACATTTGACCACATTTTCGGAATCTGCGTTAAATTTCCTATAAGATGAAGTTACTTTGATTTCCAAAACGCATCTTCCAAACACCGAAATTTTCAATCAAAAATGAACATTTTTCGCAAAGTGAAATTTTTCAAAAACTTGGAACGCTTGGCGTGACCACAAAAATAATTTTTTTCGTTGTCAAATTTGATAAAAACTCCCACTCTTTCCCAACCATTTAATTCTGATTCCATTGACGGAGAAATCGGAAGTTCGAATGCCAGAAAACGTGGTTCGTTTTAACGTAAGTTGGTAGGTGACGTACGATATGGGCCACAGAAACTGATTTTTCTCGATTTCAATTAATGTTTTCCGGCATTCAACCACAGGTTCGAATTGGGCGTTAAATTTCCTGTAAGAAGAGGTTCATTTTGTTTCCAAAATGTTTTTTCCAGGTACTGTAAAAAATTAAAAATTGAGAATTGTGATTAATGTGAAAAAAAAGAACCTCTTCTTACAGGAAATTTAACGCCCAATTCGAACCTGTGGTTGAATGCCGGAAAACATTAATTGAAATCGAGAAAAATCAGTTTCTGTGGCCCATATCGTACGTCACCTACCAACTTACGTTAAAACGAACTACACGTTTTCTGGCATTCGAACTTTAATTTCTCCGTCAATTCCAATCAGAATTAAATGGTTGAGACACCGTTGGAAAGCTTAGAAGTGGGAGAAGTTTTTATCAAATTTGACAACGAAAAAAATTATTTTTGTGGTCACGCCAAGCGTTCCAAGTTTTTGAAAAATTTCACTTTGCGAAAAATGTTCATTTTTGATTGAAAATTTCGGTGTTTGGAAGATGCGTTTTGGAAATCAAAGTAACTTCATCTTATAGGAAATTTAACGCAGATTCCGAAAATGTGGTCAAATGTGCAAAAATGTTGGGAAATTGCCGAGAAAAAAGCGTTTTAATGGCGAAAAACGCGATTTTTTGAAAAAACTTTTAAAAATAGCATATCTCAGCAACGGGTTGAGAAAAAAAATCGCGGTTGGCGGCGATTTACTCCATTTTCCATGTAGTTTCACCCAATTTTTTTTTTTACACTAAGTGCGGGACACCCTGTATATCTATATATAAAATAACCTAAGTAAGTAATAAGGTTAAAAAAGGGAATAATATCAAGAATACGTAATCAAGTAAAGGTAGAATTGATATAAAATTCCTTTCAAGTATTACATGTGCGATCCGGTGACTTACAAATATCGGTGACTTCGGTTCCAGTGACAAGGAAATATCGGTGGCTGGCATATCGGTGACAGAAAGTGGAAATAAAAGAAAGGTGGCGCTGTCATAGTTTTTTCCAGGAAAGAAGCGTAAAAAGAGATGTTGAACATACATTTTTATGATTAAAGAGGAATTGCTGTACAGTTAAAATAATAATAATCTGTTTTTATTCTTGTGTATGTAAACAAATGTTTTACTAAATTTTTAACTTCCGAATAAGAGTGAGAGAAAATTAAAAAAAAACACATTCATCGCTTTAAAAATTAATTTTATTATATGAAAACGTCAAGTTTTAAGGGACTAATGAATGGTAACATAAATTCATGTCGAATGATAACACAAATTCATTAGCAATTAGTTTACTTAGTGTTTGAACTGCGATTGCGGTCCTTAGGGGTTCGTGTATGATCATGAATGTGCTTCGGTCGTAAAGGAAATTTCACACTGAATCCGGGAACGATCCCTGAAAATTTCATCAAAATCGGTCAAGAACTCCCGGAGTTATGCGCATAACAAGGATTTCACGTTTGCGCATGCGCAGAGGCTACTATTGATCCGGGGGTCATGAAAATCATAGGGGACCATCTACACATCAAACCGAACAATCCCCGAAAATTTCATCGAAATTGGTCATGAACTCCCGGTGTTATGCGAGTAACAAGGATTTCCATCTACTATTGATCATGAAACTTATGGGGGACCATCTACACATCAAACCAAACAATCCCTGAAAATTTCATCGAAATTGGTCAAGAACTCCTGGAGTTATGCGCGTAACAAGGATTTCACGTTTACGCATGCGCAGAGGCTACTATTGATCCAGGGGTCATGAAACTCATAGGGGACCATCTACACATCAAACCGAACAATCCCTGAAAATTTCATCGAAATCGGTCAAGAACTCCCGGAGTTATGCGCGTAACAAGGATTTCACGTTTACGCATGCGCAGAGGCTACTATTAATCGGGGGGTCATGAAACTCATAGGGGACCATCTACACATCAAACCGAACAATCCCTGAAAATTTCATCGAAATCGGTCAAGAACTCCTGGAGTTATGCTTGTTGCTAGGATTTCACGTTTACGCATGCGCAGAGGCTACTATTGATCCGGGGGTCATGAAACTCATAGGGGACCATCTACACATCAAACCGAACAATCCCTGAAAATTTCATCGAAATCAGTCATGAACTCCCGGAGTTATGCAAGTAACAAGGATTTCACGTTTGCGTATGTACAGAGGCTACTATTGATCCGGGGGTCATGAAACTCATAGGGGACCATCTACACATCAAACCGAACAATCCCTGAAAATTTCATCGAAATCGGTCAAGAACTCCCGGAGTTATGCGAGTAACAAGGATTTCACGTTTACGCATGCGCAGAGGCTACTATTGATCCGGGGGCCATGAAACTTATAGGGGACCATCTACACATCAAACCAAGCAATCCCTGAAAATTTCATCGAAATCGGTCAAGAACTCCCCGAGTTATGCATGTAACAAGGATTTCACGTTTGCGCATGTGCAGAGGCTACTATTGATCCAGGGGCCATGAAACTTATGGGGGACCACCTACACATCAAACCGAACAATCCCTGAAAATGTCATCGAAATCGATCAAGAACTCCCGGAGTTATGCGCGTAACAAGGATTTCGTTTGTGCATGCACAGAGGCTACTATTGATCCGGGGGTCATGAAACTCATAGGGGACCATCTACACATCAAACCGAACAATCCCTGAAAATTTCATCGAAATTGGTCAAGAACTCCCAGAGTTATGCGCATAACAAGGATTTCGTTTGTGCATGCGCAGAGGCTACTATTGATCCGGGGGTCATGAAACTCATAGGGGACCATCTACACATCAAACCGAACAATCCCTGAAAATTTCATCGAAATTGGTCAAGAACTCCCAGAGTTGTGCGCGTAACAAGGATTTCACGTTTGCGCATGCGCAGAGGCTACTATTGATCCGGGGGTCATGAAACTCATAGGGGACCATCTACACATCAAACCGAAGAATCTCTGAAAATTTCATCGAAATCAGTCATGAACTCCCGGAGTTATGCAAGTAACAAGGATTTCACGTTTGCGCATGCGCAGAGGCTACTATTGATCCGGGGGTCATGAAACTCATAGGGGACCATCTACACATCAAACCGAACAATCCCTGAAAATTTCATCGAAATTGGTCAAGAACTCCCGGAGTTGTGCGCGTAACAAGGATTTCGTTTGCGCATGCGCAGAGGCTACTATTGATCCGGGGGCCATGAAACTTATAGGGGACCATCTACACATCAAACCGAACAATCCCTGAAAATTTCATCGAAATCGGTCAAGAACTCCCCGAGTTATGCTCGTAAAAAGGATTTCACGTTTGCGCATGTGCAGAGGCTACTATTGATCCGGGGGTCATGAAACTCATAGGGGACCATCTACACATCAAACCGAACAATCACTGAAAATTTCATCGAAATCGATCAAGAACTCCCGGAGTTATGCGCGTAACAAGGATTTCGTTTGAGCATGCACAGAGGCTACTATTGATCCGGGGGTCATGAAACTCATAGGGGACCATCTACACATCAAACCGAACAATCCCTGAAAATTTCATCGAAATTGGTCAAGAACTCCCAGAGTTATGCGAGTAACAAGGATTTCACGTTTGTGCATGCGCAGAGGCTACTATTGATCCGGGGGTCATGAAACTCATAGGGGACCATCTACACATCAAACCGAACAATCCCTGAAAATTTCATCGAAATCGGTCAAGAACTCCCAGAGTTGTGCGCGTAACAAGGATTTCACGTTTGCGCATGCGCAGAGGCTACTATTGATCCGGGGGTCATAAAACTCATAGGGGGCCATCTACACATCAAACCGAACAATCCCTGAAAATTTCATCGAAATCGATCAAGAACTCCCGGAGTTATGCACGTAACAAGGATTTCGTTTGTGCATGTGCAGTGGCTACTATTGATCCGAGGGGCCATGAAACTCATAGGGGACCATCTACACATCAAACCGAACAATCCCTGAAAATTTCATCGAAATCGGTCAAGAACTCCTTGAGTTATGCGCGTAACAAGGATTTCGTTTGTGCATGTGCAGTGGCTACTATTGATCAGGGGGCCATGAAACTCATAGGGGACCATCTACACATCAAACCGAACAATCCCTGAAAATTTCATCGAAATCAGTCAAGAACTCCCGGAGTTATGCGTGTAACAAGGATTTCACGTTTGTGCATGCGCAGAGGCTACTATTGATCCGGGGGTCATGAAACTCATAGGGGACCATCTACACATCAAACCGAAGAATCTCTGAAAATTTCATCGAAATCAGTCATGAACTCCCGGAGTTGCGCGCGTAACAAGGATTTAGTTTGTGCATGCGCAAAGGCTACTATTGATCCGGGGGTCATGAAAATCATAGGGGACCACCTACACATCAAACCGAACAATCCCTGAAAATTTCATCGAAATTGGTCAAGAACTCCCGGAGTAATGCGCGTAACAAGGATTTCACGTTTGCGTATGCGCAGAGGCTACTATTGGTCTGGGTGGTCATGAAACTCATAGGGGACCATCTACACATCAAACCGAACAATCCCTGAAAATTTCATCAAAATCGGACTATAACTTCGTGTAGTTTTGCCCGTAATAAGGATTTGCTGACAGACAGACAGACACGGAACCAAAATTGTTCAGAAAGGTCTAAAACGCAAAATGCGAGTGAGATTTTTGATTTTGGAGACAAAAAAATTGTTTACATTCCGAGAGTGAAAACAATGCTTCCGCTACTTTAGTAGACTCGGAAGCAAAAAAAACCTTCAAAGAATAAACTTTTAACTTTTTTAAAATTAAACTTTTTTAAATAGGGTTCGTATTTAGCATGTTTGAATATTTATGCTTCCCAAGCCCTCTAACGCTAAGTCTTGTAGAATTTCACGGGTAAAGTTGGAGAATCCATCAGAGAATATCCTTGACCATGATTATTAAAGTTATTTTCTATTTTTTGAGGCAAATTTTTGTTACGCAAGGAACTACGAAAAGAGGCTTCTGGCTCATACCAACCCAGAAGCACAACTCCTAAGTAAACCGACGCCTGAAAAGGTCCAAACCATTGGGTGCTTGGATGCTGAAGTGAAACGTGGTGTAATATTGCGGAATTTATGTGAAGTAAATATCTAGATAGTTGCCTGTATATTACCTCAGTTGTAACTAGTTGATATATTAACAAATAGACGCTCTATTAAAAAAAAATTTTTGTTTTCTGTACATAGAGCATGTTTCTAATTATTCCGTAAGTTACTTACCAAGTTTGGAGGATAGAGTGATTGCTGTGGCATTCGGTTTGGCAGGTGCTGACTTGATGCTGCCTTTGTCTCCAGCGAGATCAATCCAGTAGATGATGCCTGCGTGGTAGGCCAGCGCGTAGGGGCTCAAGCCTTCAGCATGCTGAAGCAGAGTTAAATTCAGCCCGTCGTAATTCATGGAATATATGGAATTCCTCCGCGCGTCGCACCAGTACACGAGTTTGTCTTCGATGTTCAACGTCAACCCCGCGGCGTGACCGGCGCTGCCCAGGATTTGAATCGGGGCGGCATCCGTGCCGTCGAGATCCGAACGACAAATAACGTGCGGTTTAGTGCCGTCGTCAGTCCAAAACAACTTCCCAGCATAGGGATCCACAGCTAGGGAATTCGGTGAAGACAAATTCCGTTGAACTACGACGTGCCTGTGGAGGCCGTTCGATCGCGCTACTTCGATGACTTTCTGTTTCGGGTCTGCCCAATATATATTTCCCGCGACCCAATCCACGGCCAAACCTGTCAACCATTCTATCGCCAAAGTATCGGAATTTTCTGGATTGCCGACGACAACTTTTCGACCTGTGCCATCCCTTCTAACTCTCGTTATGGTCCCATGATCAGAATCAGCCCAATACAAATAATCTTCGACTGGATCGTAATCGATACTCGTCGCCATGGAAACGCGCGATATCGGAGGTAACACCTCCACGTCTGTATCATTCACAGCCAAATTCAAACCACGCATCTCCCAATTCAAAGAATACACCAACAACTGGTCCCTAGCTATGCATTTCGTCTCATCTTTCGGATCCGTCAAATACCCTATAGAACACTTACATACACGCGAAGTCGGCGATACAGGTAAACACAAATGTGAACACCCCCCTTTGTTCGTAGCGCACGCGTTAGTCCCATTCTGAGACGATTTATTGTATATCTTGATCGAAGTCACGTTCTCCGTATTATTCCTCAATATTTGACTCATGTCGTTGCCTTTTTTGGACTTGATCGTCGTTCCGTCCAAGAAATACAGGATCCCGTTGTACATCGTGAGGGCTTCGGGTTTCTCCGACGAGTCCAAAGCGATTTTGGTCAACGTCCGAGACGATAGGTCCATGTACTGAATTGTGGCGGAATCAACGTTCACCCAGTACAGGTGATTCTTTTCAAAATCCATGGATAGACCTGCAACAATCAAGTCACCGATGATTTTTTACCAATTAACAAGACAGAGTTTTACGTCATGAAGAAAAATGTTATTATTACAGCATATTATTACACAATTCATTATTTCTGTATAAGGAAGCAGATAAATGGTATATACAAGCAAACACAACTGTGCGCTTTTTTATTATTCAATAGGTTTTCTATTATTCAATAATAAACCATTGTAATTCAATAATGAAAATTTCATTGTTTACGTTTCAAAGGGTGTAGAATCCGAATCTGCAATAAAAAATTTTCTGTCCGTCCGCCGTACGCACGATTTCTCCCAAACGGCTGAAGCAAAAAAGCTGAAATTTTCAGGAAAAATCCATGTTGGTCCGACGACGCCCCAATTCTTGAGCCAGCTCTCTCACTCAATTTAAAGTGCCCTTTAAGGGTTGTCAAAGTTTTGTAAAATCCCTAAAACCTCAAAAAAAAAGGATAAATTTGTACTCTTTTTGAAGAACACTCCACGAGGAATCGAATGAGCCCCTCCCCAGGTCCGTAGGTCAAACCATTCCCGATGTATGGCCCGATTTATGGTGCCAACATTTGCGTTATTTTGGTTTATTATTGTTTTTGTGTTGATATCAGTAACCTAGTGACGTAGTGATGTAGTAATGTGGATACTGGAGTGAACTCCTAAAAGGCTTTGTAGCCGATACATGGGTTGAAGCATTCTGAAAATTTCAGCAAATTCTTTCACTGGGTTTATTATTCAATGCTGCGTTCATGATTTGAATTTCTACTAAGCTTTGGAGTTCTTTTCACAGGTGATAGAGCAATTATTGAATTTCAGGAGATATGCATAGAGCACGTAAATCTGTTCTCAACCAAACTACCTATTTGGATTGTTCAGTTGATCATATTTGTGTGCCTACTGAAATTCAATAATCGCTCTATCACCTGTGATACACGCACACTCCAAAGCTTAGTAGAAATTCAAATCATGAACGCAAGCCAATTGAATAATAAACCCCAGTGAAAGAATTTGCAGCGTTTTGTTTTTGTGATGCAGTGAATGTGGATACTGGAGTGAACTCCTAAAAGGGTTTATAGCCGATACACGGGTTGAAGCATTCTGCTATTCATGAAACTGTCTTTGTTTTTGAGATCCAGACCAGCAAACTAGACAGAACACATGATATGACAAAACCTTTTGAAGATCAAGGCTTTATTAGCCAAAATTCAACGTTACAAATGAAATATGAATTTTCCAAGTATACACAATATCAGTTGCAAGGGAAGAAGACATGCGTCATAATTAGAATTGAATATCTAATCGAGAATATCACCACTTTCTTCCCTCCATCAATTTCAAACATATTCGCTCAGGTAGTCCGGTTTAGATCAGATCCTTGAGCTTCTCCGAGGGAGTTTATCTTCAACAGTTGATCTAATAAATCAAAATTGTGGACCTATATCGATAGGAGACATCGGGTTTGTCAATATGGCGATGGACTTATCAGGAAGGGGTCACCTATTCTCGACTTCTACCAAGAGTCTTACTTTTGAGAATGAACCTGCTTTCCTTGCTTGGAAAGCTGAAATCGAAAAACAGACCACGTCTCGGTTTGTGAAACATAAAGCACCTGTGCAGTTCTTGTTAGTTTCATGAGTATCAGAATGCTTCAACCCGTGTATCGGCTATAAACCCTTTTAAGAGTTCACTCCAGTATCCACGTTCACTACATCACTTGGTTACTGCAATCAAAACAAAAACAAAAAAACTGCTCCTTCGGAGGTTTGGCGTATAGAGGTGTGTAAACCCAGGTCACCTGAGGGAGTAGACGACCTGCAGGTCACTCAGTCCAAAGACAAGGTCAGTGGGAGAAGTTCACCAGTTCACTCCGTGATTGAATGCGACCTGCAGGCCGCCCCACAGTTCACCAGTTCACTCCATGGATGAATGCGCCACCTGCAGTTCACTTTGTGAATGAATGGGACCTGCAGTTCGTTGTCTCCATCCTGAGATAGTCACCACCACTACCGCTATCTCGTGGCATGACCGTCAACTCTATTATCTTCGTCATCTGTCAGAATTCAGTAAATGACAGTCATCTATTGTACTCTTTTCCTACCCCCTAGCCATGCTGTCACAAACGTCTTGTGATCTTCCCCCTGCAGGTCATTTGGGACAAGTTCACTTGAAAGTGAAGTTCTTTGAGACAAGGTCACTCACTCACTACCCAACTCTAGTTTGGGGGTTCAAGTTGTGTATCTAGTGTCATGTATTTTCGTTTTGTGCTACAAATTAATACTCACTTTCGGTTCCTCGTAACTCCATGTTGTTTTCAGAAGACGTTAGGGTGCTTTTAGCTGTCATGTCCATGTTGGCACTTTCAATTACGTAGGACTCCTCTCCCCAGTGCTCGACCCAGTAGATTTTCCCTCTCAGAGGGTCAACGGCCAATGAAGTGATCAACGCCACCTGGAAATTGGGAACAATGAAGATTGTATTGAAATTAAGAGACCAAGATCCCTATTGACTGCAGCACCTGAGCTTATAAATGAATGAATGAGTAGCGCGTTTATTCCAGAAAAAGGTATTAAAATTAGTACAAGTTTTACAAAAAATTTTAATATACCCCTCAGCGGGCGGACCCTGTGTGGCGATGGGGAGTTGGCTGGGATTCTTACAAAGATTGCTTGCAGAGATCAATATCATATATCTAACAGGTTATACAAAAGATTATAATTACTAAAGTTTAGCCTATCTTACATGTACACTAGTCAGTAAGTTCTTACAATTATCCATACTTTCCGATATTAACCATGAAAATATCTCTTTTTTATAAGCAGAACACTTGTAAAATTTGACGGTTCTCTCAATTTGGCTCCGACAAATTTCTAATCAAGAATGGCAAACTGTAGAAAACGTGTTTAGACGTAATCCAGATCCGTGTTTTTGGTAGTATATGGGGTGGTTTTGGAAAAATCGAAGAAATTGGGATGTTTGTGAAAAAAATGCGAGGGAAGACTAAATATACAGCTGATGAATTGAAAATGCTCTGATATAGTTGAACAGATTAACAGTTGGGAAACGACGAGGTTTTTGGTTTATTATTCAATAATAAACCATTCTAATCGCTCTGGAAAAAAAATGCTAACCCCCCCTGAAAATTTCATGGTTTACGTTTCAAAGGGTGTAGAAAATTTTTCCGTCCGTCCGCCGTACGCACGATATCTCCGAAACGGCTGGAGCAAAAGATCTGAAATTTTCAGGAAAAATCCATCTTGGCCCGACGACGCCCCAATTCTTGAGCCAGCTCTCTCATTCAATTTAAAGTGCCCTTTAAGGGCTGTCAAGGTTTTGTAAAATCCCTAAAAACCTCAAAACAAGTAGAATCGGCCTAAATATTTTCCTATTTGAAGAACATACCATGAGGAATCGAATGAGCCCCTCCCCACGTCCGTAGGTCAAACCATTTCCGATGTATGGTCCGATTTATGGTGCCAACATTTGCGTTTTTTCCTTTATTATTGTTTGTTTGTAACCTAGTGATGTCCGGCCGATAGCGTCGAGTTGTAGTGAATGTGGATACTGGAGTGATAGCTGATGTGAATACTTGTAGTGTAGTTAGTAGCCGATACACGGGTTGAAGCATTCTGATAATATATAGGTAAATATTATTCAATATTATTACTGGGGTTTATTATTCAATTGGCTTGCGTTCATGATTTGAATCTTACTAAGCTTCGGAGTGTGCGTGTTTTACAGGTGATAGAGCGATTATTGAATTTCAGGAGATATGCATAGAGCACGTAAATCTGTTCTCAACCAAAATACCTATTTCGATTGATCAGTTGATCATATTTGTGCGCCTCCTGAAATTCAATAATCGCTCTATCACCTGTCAAACACACACACACTTAGTAGAAATTTCAAAATGAACCCCAGTGAAAGAATTTGCAACGGTTTTTTATTAAGCCCAATTTCATTTTACTATTTTGGTAAAGTGGTTTCATTGCCGCATTGTACGAATTTGATTTCACGATAAGACGGAAAATTTGGGATGTCACAAATGAACAGAACAACTTACGCCACTGACCTCATTAAACAGGAATAAACACATAGAAAAGAAGAAAGAAGAACTTAAAATCAAGTACAGAAGGATGTATTGGCTAATACGAAGGAATTCCCATCTCTCTTTTTCCAACAAACTGTTCATATATAAGCAGATCCTTCACCCTATTTGGACCTATGGGATACAGATCTGGGGCTGTGCCAAGAAATCAAATATTAAGAAAATCCAAACCTTTCAGAATAAAATACTGAGAAGTATAGTTGGAGCACCTTGGTACATGCGAAACGATGATATTCATCGAGATTTGAAGATGGAGACAGTCTATGAAATTATTATCGCCTCCACAAACACGTGAACCCGGAGATGCTCTACGTTTTGGACAACGAAGGTGAAATCCGACGTCTCAAGCGAAACAAACCACTGGATTTAGTTGTGCTGCGTGAATAGAAGTGCAATCGAACTCAGTGCTAATTAATTGAGCTATATAATAAAGGGCTAGATTTTGCTGTAAACCTACCCTCTTGGAGTGTACCTTTATTGATATGTAAATTTGCTAGATGAAATGTATTTGATTTTTCAGTCGCGATTAATAAATCACGAAAAAAAAAATTGTGTTATTCACCTATTTCTTTTTAACCTGCGTAGCAGGGCCATTAAACTAGTCTGATATAATCTCCACCAACTCATTTTCAACAGAACATTAAACTGACTTGCTACTTCAGTAGCTAATTCCTCAATGTTTTTACGTGAAAAAGGATAACTCATAAATGCTGCTATATTTTACCAATTTACTGCAATCATAACGCATTTCGAATTGTCCCAAAATGTTTGATAATTCAGCCTCGTACGTATCATAATTCAACTGAGGAATCCTTGCTTTCAAAGACGGAAAATGTTTCAATCCTTTCTTTTCAGTTGATCTATCATAAGTTGCAATTTACTTTTAAATGCATTTACTGCGCAAATTTAGTTCTGTTACGCAAATTGTTGTAGTTCTGTTACCCTACTTATTAAAAAAACGTCAAATCAAATCAAATCAAATACCTGTGTCGATGATGATGGTCGATATTCCGGGAGATAACGTGCTCATTTTGACGTCGTTCCCTCGCGATTCGGACCAATAAATCGAATTCGTCGACGAGTCGAAATCGATTTCCGTCGGGTAGGAGACTTGAGGCAGCGAGATGGTGGGGATCGTGTGGTAGAACGGTTGGTTCAAATCGACGCCGCGAATTTCGCTGGCGCGCACCAGAAGTAAAACGACGTCGTTGTCTGTAAAAACGATATGATTAATTCATTCATTATTCAATTTAATGGCAGATTCAGTCGAGAATTAGAATATGTGAGGTGGTGGAATGGTATAAGGGTGATTCTCATTCAACGGAACAATCGAGATTTTGATTCTGACTAAAAAAATTTGTTCTCCTAAATTTATGATTTTTTTATTATACAATCTAGATGTTACTCTAATGGTATAGTGATGTACGAGCACGCATGATTTTCGTTTGTTTCCTCAAAATTCAGGTTTTAAAATTTTATAGGTTACGAGAATGGTATGTATCCATGACAATGAGCTTTGTCAACCAAATAACGATAGAATTACGTAAACGATGTTTATGTAAGGTTGAATGAGACAGATATCTGATTTCAGCTTTTTCTGACTTAGTGCTAGAACAAATATCACATTTAAATATTAGTATTTATTTAGTATCAAATACTAAACTTGAGAAAAAAAAGAGTTTCAAACAGCAATGACGGCTTTTGTGGTAGCCACAACAATGAAGTTTAAAATCGCCACGACAATGAGAAATCAACATTAACCTTCTGCAATTAGGAGTCTAATGAACACTTATAGGAATTGAAACTTGCATTAAATAGAGTTTTTACATCTCTATCCCAAAATGAATGCTAAACGAATCAATAAGATTGATTAAGAGTGATTTTCAAACCCATAACAATGAGAAGTATGAAACGTCATACAAACGGCTAACTTCATTTTTGAGCCCCAACTGTATAGAAATGGCGGAGGCTTGGTGTTTCCTCAAAGAGCAGGGTTATTAACGCTGAAAAAACTTTGAATTGCCAAAAAATGCCCTCATTTGAGAGAGCTACGATGATTTCCTTCAAACCCATGACAATGAGACAGAAAGTTTGGGACAAACTTTGAGCACTTGATTCGTACAGACTATCTAAAAGTTAGTCCCACTTGTAAGCGCACTAACATCCAGTAACTAATTCTAAAAAAATACTAGTTAAAATATTTCCGGTAAAACGTACTTTGAGCGAATAAAATTTCGGATTAAGTTCAAATTCTGACTCACGGACAGACCATGACAATGAGATTAGAGGTACATTTCGAACAATTACTGGCAAGTACAATGAAGAGTAGCCGAACTTTATGACAGTCATTAGTTACCACGTAAAATCTACAAAAATTATTTTTGGAAAAAGTTGAACAGAAAATTATTTATCAATGAAGGACAGCGATTGTCCCGTAAAATAGGAATCACCCACAATTCTTTTTCCAGTTCAACTCAAAGAAAATCAAGTACGTTCTCCAATTTATATGAAGAATTGCAGTTAGAAATGGCAAAAATGCAAAACAACTGCCTTGACAGAAATCGTTAAAAATCTGTATTTATGAGTTTTTGGTATTTGAAGTAGTTGCTTATTTTAAGAAATGTGCCTTAACCCTTGATGACGCACAGTATCTTTCTGGATACATTCCTTTCACGCGAATTGAAAATTATTTTGGAAAATGGGTTCTTAGCCCACTCAAAAAAACACACACACACACACATACATACACACAGAAACACACAGAGTTAAAAAAATAAAATAAAATCAGATTAGTTTGGCAAAATCAATTTGAATTTTTGGCAAAGTAATTTGAACCTTTGGCACAAATAAATTTTAATATTTTTGGCATCTCAATTTTAACTTTTGGCTACTCAATTTCAACTTTTGGCATACCAATTCGAGCTTTTGGCATATCAATTTATACTTTTCACAACCCCAACTATTCCAACATTCCACCCCATATAATGATCAATAAATGTATTTTCTCTCTCTCTTGGAAAAAAAAAAAAAAAAAAAAAAATTGACAAAGTAGGATACTGTGCATGGCAAGTAATCTACATTCCCTGGCGGGTACTACACTGGTAGGCAGTTTTCCTACTTTCCTACGAACATAACACAAGATGGAAAGTTTTTTTACAATGACGAACTTACCGACGCAAGTTTTGGCGTCATCGTTGAGCCGCATCAGATGGGGCAGGCGCAGCTTCGAGTTCCGTTGAGACCGAGGAGGCAAAGGTGGGAGCAATTGCCGTTATTGATGCCGCAAGGGTTGAATTTGGCTGTAAAAATGAATATTTACGTGTTTATCAACTGGCAGAAGAAGAAAAACGTCTGCCAAGCGGGTGTGGCACATAGCTTCCTCGTGTCCATAACATGACTGTATAGATCATTGAAAATTATTATTGACTAAAGAACTTCGTTCAATTAGGCGAAGTAAATATTGAATTAGGGTAAATTTATTGTTATGCGGGAGAATAACTTGAGAAAATAAAGGTAGGCAAGTTCAACTATTGAACAAACTATAAGATATACCTAATAAGTCCGAACAATCCCTGAAAATTTCATCGAAATCGGTCAAGAGCTCCCAAAGTTATGCTTGAGGCAAGAATTTCACGTTTGCGCATGCGTAGAGGCTACTATTGATCCGGGGGTCATGAAACTCACAGGGGACCATCTACACATCAAACCGAACAATCCCTGAAAATTTCATCGAAATTGGTCAAGAACTCCCGGAGTTATGCGTGTAACAAGAAGTTCACGTTTGCGGATGCGCAGAGGCTAGTTAGTTCCAAAATTAGTTTTTGTATACGAACTGTAACTAAATTAGTTCCAAAATGATTTCTATTTAGTTCAACTAACTAGTTTTGCTTCCGAGTCTACTAAAGTAGCGGAAGCATTGTCTTCACTTTCGGAATGTGAAAATTTTTTAATCTCCAAAATCAAAAATTTCACTCGCATTTTGCGTTTTAAACCTTTCTGAACAATTTTGGTTCTGTCTCTTTGTCTGTCTGTCTGTCAGCAAATCCTTGTTACGGGCAAAACTACACGAAGTTATAGTCCGATTTTGATGAAATTTTCAGGGATTGTGCGGGTTGGGGTGTAGATGGTCCCCTATAGGTTTCATGACCCCCGGATCAATAGTGGTCTCTGCGCATGCGCAAACGTGAAATCCCTCGTTAGGCGCATAACTGCGGGAGTTCTTGACCAATTTCGTTGAAATTTTCGGGGATTGTTCGGACTTATTAGGTATATTTCATAGTTTGTTCAATAGTTGAACATGTCTACTTTTATTTTTTCAAGTTATGGTCCTGCATAACAATAAATTTACCCTAATTCAACATTTACTTCGCCTAATTGAACGAAGTTCTTTAGTCAATAATAATTTTCAATGATCTATACAGTCATCTTATGAATACGAAGAAGCTATGTGCCACACCCACTTGGCAGAGGTTTTTTTTTGGGCTTGTTGCGATTGCGAACAGCCAAGGAGTCCATGAGCTTATTGGAGACAGAAGAAATTGGATTCAAATAGACGGATCCATTTCAGGTTAGCTGGTTAAAAATTGGTATTCCTAGCTGTAGGAAGAAACGATGATATAAGCCAGGGGAAAAAATCAGGTGCTTATGAATTGTGGTTCATTAACCGAATTGTCAGCAGAATACGACCATAATTGTTATGAGCATCAGAAAGGCCTACCTTCCAAACTATGCATGCCTACAATTTAATATGCGTGAATAGTAGTTCAAATTAAAATTTAACGTAGAAAGTGCAAAACAATAATAATTTTATCCGTTACAAGGAAATCACTGTAGAGCTACAGGAGGTCGAAGACACCCTCAGGCCGCACTGTTATTAAAAAAAACCTAATAAGCGAATGTAATAAAAATTAATGAAATGCCTATAGCAAAGAACAAAGTTACATTTTAGAAAACTCCGAAATAGGAAATTTGGAGCAATCAATGAATAAATTGCCAAGCAAAGATTTTTGTGGTAAGAAAGGCTGCAAATTCTTTCAGTGGGGTTTATTATTCAATTGGCTTGCGTTCATGATTTGAATTTCTACTAAGCTTTGGAGTGTGCGTGTTTCACAGGTGATAGAGCGATTATTGAATTTCAGGAGGCACACAAATATGATCAACTGATCAATCCAAATAGGTATTTTGGTTGAAATTTACGTGCTCCATTCATATCTCCTGAAATTCAATAATCGCCCTATCCTGTGAAACACGCACACTCCAAAGCTTAGTAGAAATTCAAATCATGAAAGCTAATTGAACAATAAACCCCAATGAAAGAATTTGCAGCGTTTTTGGTTGTTGAGGAGTACCAGAAAGTCAAACAGCTGAGTCGAAGTTTGCTGCAAAGCTGTGATTGTAGCACCAGCCAATTTGTCTGCCCTTGGTAAATTAGTACCTGGTATTGCTGTATTTAAACATACTGTAAGTCGAGGATTACCTTTCAGTTGTCAGTTAGGGTGGAGAAACTGAATTTCCATGAGTTGGGTCAAAGTTTGCTGCAAAGTTTGTCTGTTTGTCTCCTTTCAGTAAATCAGTTTTCGTTATCAACGCATTTAAAAGTTTCCTTACTATATTACCTTTCGGTTGCCTGCTGGGGTGTAGAACTTGAATGTCGAACGGTTGCGTCAGCGTACGCTGCAAAGCTGTGACGCTCGCTCCGGTCCGTTTGTCCGCTCTCAGAACGGAATTGGACCTCCAGTCCGTCCAGTAGATGTGCATACCGTACAGCGAGATGGCGAACGGATGTGACAGCAGCTCGTGGCCTTTCAGGACGATTTTGTGATCCGAGCCGTCATAGTTGACCGAGTGGATGGAATCCGACCTGGACGCATATTACACCCAAAATGAATTTCCAGCTGGTAATTATGACGAATAATTTTAAACGGTGAAAAAACGAATCAATTTCTACTTGCAAAATTTGTCTCATGAATATAATCCAAAAGGAATAGC
>JAVIWC010009055.1:0-99291 GCA_031894815.1 Creontiades dilutus | reverse complement strand
CGAACTCTTGGACGTGACATGAAAAGAACGATCCTCCTCAGCCTTCAGGGATTAGATGATGGAGACCCCGATTTTTCAGTCTCACCGTCTGTCTACCTCTGTCATTATTATAATTATACGACATCTGTCAAATGTAGGTGCATCTCAATAACAACATTAGAGATTAAGTTCAATAACTCGATTCGTGAGTATGTTTTATCTGTTTGTATTTACTACGTTGCTACGTTGCGTTTGTATTTACTGATTGATCCAAATCAATTTATTGTGGTAGACAATAAATAGTTGATTAATCTCGAGAAAGTGGAGTACGGTCATTATTTTCATTACCGGACAACTGTCAAATATCGACGCAGGTCGATAACAACATCAGAGATTAAGTTCAATGACTCGGTCCGTGAATATGTTTTACCTATTAGTATTCACCAGTTGTACGATAAGACTGACTGATCCAAATCAATTTATTATTGTAGAAAATATATGATTAATTCATCTCGAGAAAGTGTAATGCAGTCAGTATCTTTCATTATCGGATATCTGTCACGCATCTGGATAACAAAATCAGATATTAAGTTCAATGACTCAATTTATGGGGATTTCTTACCAGTTGTACTAATAAGACTGATTGATCCAAATCAATTTATTATGGTTGACAATACATGGTTAATCTATCTCCAGAAAATGTAATACAGCCAGTAGCTTCAATTATCGGACATCTGTCAAATGTCAATGCCTCGATAAGAAAATCAGAGCACATCAATAATTCAATTCATGAGTACGTTTTACCTATTTGTATTTACTTGATGCAAATGAGACCGATTGGAATCCAAATCAATTTATTATGGTCGATTCATTTCCATTTCATACTTTTCCATTTCAATTTCAGAATTTTCCATTTCAATTACAGAATTTTCCATTTCTATTTCAGAATGTGATCAATATCCGGGTGAGATCGTAAAAAATTAGGATAAAGAGAAGGGAATAAATAGGTAGATCACAGAACGTATTGATAAAATTGAAAAATTATCACGAGAGGTGAGAAGGAACTGGTTCATCGAAATTGATAACGTGAAATTCTTGAAACGGCCAAAAATGTATACCTCATTCAAAAATTTCACGTTAGCGCAAGCGGAGAGTGTACCGCTGATTATATTGAGATGAAATTCGTATGGGACCTCAAGAGACCTTATCTGCATAATCCCTCAAAATATGAGCTAAATTCATTCAAAATTGTGGAAGTTATGGCTGTAACAAGGAAATGCGGACTGACAGACAGACACGCCACAAATTTGTTCCAGTCCCCCGCTTATTCAAAACGAATGAATGAGAGCCGTGAAATCCTTTCTGCCAATCGGAACTAGTCTTTATTAATAAAGTGAAGAGCCTTATTTAATTTACTTAATTCAAGTTACTTAATTTTCGTTTTTTATTCAATAATAAACCATTGTGACCACTCTTGAAAAAAAAGCGATTATTGAATTTCCTGAGGAGATATGCGTGGAGCACGTAAATCTGTTCTCAACCAAAATACCTATTTGGATTGATCAGTAGATCATATTTGTGTGCGCCGAAACGCAATAATCGCTCTATCCGGTGAAACACGGAGCAAAAAATCTGAAAGCTTCAGTAGAAATTCAAATCAATATTGGAACGCAAGCCAATTGAATAATAAACCCCAGTGAAAGAATTTGCAGCGTTTTGATAGCCATTTAAAAAAAAACATCTATAATTTATCAAGTCCTTTAGCATCTTATTGCGTTAAAACTTCTACAAATCCGAATTTAAACGATGTAGCCAAAGGTAGACTGATGCAGAGGAGGCACACAAATATCATCAACTGATCAATCCAAATAGGTATTTTGGTTGAGAACCGATTTAAGTGCTCTACGCATATCTCCTGAAATTCTATAATCACCGGTGAAACACGCACACTCCAAAGCTTAGTAGAAATTCAAATTATGAACGCAAGCCAATTGAATAATAAACCCCAGTGGAAAAATGTGCAACGTTTTCCTTTTCTGAAAATAATGTTCAGTCATAATATTGAATTAAACAAAAAAATATGATGTTAAACGTACCTATCTAATCATATTGTATTGGGCTTGCCCGTATTATAAATAAATAAATGTTCAAGCGTGAAGCGCTGATACTTTTTGTTAGATTCAAACTCTTTGAAATAACCAAACGATGGTGTTGTGTAACGAATTGAAAGTTCTCAGAGTAACCATTTTTGATACAGTCTGCGGGAGGGGGTTGGAAACAATGTCCTGGGACAGCGGAGTTGGGAGACTTTCCCATAGTAATGCTCTACCCGCTCCACATCCCTTGCGGTTGACGAGGTGACCTTGATGGGAACCGTCTCAGGAATGTGGTACCGAAAACCCTTTGAAGTCCCCCAAACAGGAAGGTCACTTCCTGCCGCGGGAATTCCTCGGACTCATCCGACAACTAAAGACCATTAACATTGTAACAAGAGAGCACAATAATGGCTTGTCAGCGAGGAGCGAGGCACTTGTTTCACTCTCCTCGAATATCCATTCCATTGTTTTCCTGTCCTTTCGTGATGAACCTTTACATGGTCGTTTTTGTTAAATTCTTCTCGTGTTTTGGTTTATTATTCAATAATAAACCATTGTAATCGCTCTTGAAACAAAAATGTTTAACCCCCCTGAAAATTTCGTGGTTCACGTTTCAAAGGGTGTAGAATCCAAATCTGCAATAAAAAATTTTCCGTCCGTCCGCCGTACACCGTACGCAGGATTTTCCCCAATTTTGCTGGAGAAAAATCAAGGCGGCCTAAATGTGGACTTTTTTTGAAGAACTTTCCATGAGGAATCGAATGAGCCCTTCCCCAGGTCCATAGATCAAACCATTCCCGATGTATGGCCTGATTTATGGTGCCAACATTTGCGTTATTTTGGTTTACCTATTATTCTTTTTGTTTTGATAACAGTAACCTAGTGATGTAGTAATGTGGATACTGGAGTGAACTCCTAAAAGGCTTTGTAGCCGATACACGGGTTGAAGCATTCTGATATGCATAAAACGCTGCAAATTCTTTCACTGGGGTTTACTATTCAATGATGCGTGATTTGAATTTGAAAATCAATATTGGTCCGACAACGCCCTAATTCTTTAGCCAGCACTCTCACTTAATTTAAAGTGCCCTTTAAGGGTTGTCAAAGTTTTGTAAAATCCCTAAAAACCTGAAAAAAAGCCAAGGCGGCCTAAATTTGGACTTTTTTTGAAGAACTTTCCATGAGGAATCGAATGAGCCCTTCCCCAGGTCCATAGCTCAAACCATTCCCGATGTATGGCCCGATTTATGGTGCAAACATTTGCATCCACATTCACTACATCACTAAGTTACTGCAATCAAAACAAACAGAAGAGTTTTTTTTTTTTTTCGATCGCAGTAACCTAGTGATGTAGTGATGTAGTGAATGTGGATACTGGAGTGAACTCCTAAAAGGGTTTATAGCCGATACACGGGTTGAAGCATTCTGATATGCATGCTCCGTCTTACGAAATTTTAAATTTTCAAATAAAATATTTTTCCATTGTAATTGCTCTTGAAAAAAAAGCTGCAAATTCTTTCACTGGGGTTTATTATTCAATGATTCGTGATTTGAATTTCTACTAAGCTTTGGAGTGGGCATAGTTTCACAGGTGATAGAGCGATTATTGAATTCCAGGAGGCACACAAATATCATCAACTGATCAATCCAAATAGATATTTTGGTTGAGAACCGATTCAAGTGCTCTATGCAAATCTCCTGAAATTCAATAATCTCTCTATCACCTGTGAAACACGCACACTCCAAAGCTTAGTAGAAATTCAAATCATGAATCATTGATAATAAACCCCAGTGAAAGAATTTGCAGCGTTTTTTGAAATGGAAACGCATGATTGGCATCCGACAAGTCGGGTGTCTTCTCACGATATTAGCGAACTTTTATCGGAAATGGGCGAGGGATTTAAAATTTCCAAATTCCCAATTTTAATACCTACCCGCTCAATTGATTTTCCGTGAAAGTATTCGTATCAACAAAAAAAACTGCGGAAAATGTCCTCGATAAAATTATCTAACGGGTGTTTTGAGCAAAATCAAATGTAGAAAAAAAAATGTATTCAGGGGTGCCCACTAGGGGTTGTTATGACGCAGACTGCGTCATTGAAATTCTTGGGGAGTGAGGGTTCCAAAAAAAGTTGGGGGGGGGGGGGGGGGGTAAGTTGATTGGAACAGTGTTTAACGTGACGACATTCAAAAATGTATTACATCACTAGATCACTTAGAACGTAAATAATTATGAATCTGGTAATTCATTCGAATATGGTCTATTTTTGTAGGTAAAAGTCGAGGATAGGTAACCCCTTCCTGATAAGACCGTTGCCATATTGAAAAACCCGATGTCTCCTATCGATATAGGTCCACGCTTTCAATGTGCGTTCTGTCTAGTTTCTCGTCTGGATGCTTGCTTCGCTCGCATCTCAAAAACAAAAAAATATCCTACATCAATCCTTCTAGTAAAGTATAGGTCAGAATGAGTTAACCCAGAGACACAATCTGCGTATTAATAATACTTTCATCAAAATAACGGTCGTGAAAATCATTCCATAATACATGGCAGTGGTATTGATATTATCCTATGTACACATCGATCCTAGTACACATCGATACAGTCTGATAAGAGGAAGGGGTTACCTATTCTCTATCACTAATTATCACTAATAACGGTTATTATATTTTAATATTAACGGGTTATCATAACCCGTACATTCACCCGCTTCTACGATTTGTAGGATTATGAATTTGGTAAAACTGGTACGTAAATTAAGTGTGAGTAGGAAAAATTCAAGCAGCATGCAGGTAAATACCTTGCAGACGAATGTTGTTCAACAAATGAAGAACAAGATGAGCGTAGAAGAAATCATGATGATGATAAAGCACTTCACTACACATTTCACAGCGTGAACAATTGCCTTTAACCTACACATCCGACCGCGAAAACCCGTACCAAATTCGAAGGAAAATCACTTTGGAAGCATTTTGCAGTGAACACTGAACACCTCACAACCTAACACAAGCGCAAGAGAAGACTGAAGAATATCATCTCAAACAAGCCACAAACCAACCACCATGATTGCAGTAAATTGGTAAATGTAGCATCATTTATGAGTTATCCTTTTTCAGGTGATTGGACAAAAAATCCCCAAATCCACAGGAAAACTAGGGCTGAATCACAAAATAGGTAACGCATCTATTTTTCCAACTGATCTGTACTTTACTAAAAGGATTGATATAGGATATTTTTTGTTTTTGAGATGCGAGAGTGAAGCGAGCATCTAGACCAGCAAACTATATAGGTAAACATCTATTTTTCCAACTGATCTATACTTTACTAAAAGGATTGATTTAGGATATTTTTCCAGACCAGCAAACTAGACGATAGGATATTTCTGTCATTTTTCACACGGGGATTTTTTGTCCGGGGTGGGCTAAACGCGTAATTCCCTTTTTCATGTAAAAACATTGAGGAATTAGCTACTGAAGTGGGAAGTCAGTTTAAGATGAACTCATGTTCTGTTGAAATGAGTTGGTGCAGATTATATCCAATATACATCTCAAAGCTACAGCATCTGATAGGTGTTTTACATCTGAAGATAAATATCCATTCTCGAACCCGATTGGCATCCCAACTTTGCAGAGAATTGTAAAATACATTTTTCTGAGTTCATCCTTTTGAAATCCTGATTAAGATTTTTCAACGGAGCATACACGAGCATCCATAATTACCGGAATAAAAACTTTTAATACTGGTTAAATTTTAATAAAGACTTTTGATACTGGTGAGAGAATGACAGGTGAAAGAATGACGGTTCCATCATTTTCGATTTTTTTCCAGTTTACAAACACCTTGATTAAGTGAAGTGGATATATTAATTCAAACTGTTACTCAAGTTCTACAAGGACGAAACAATGAAAAAAGAAAAACTTTGAAACTTACTTAAGAAACGAGGACCGAAGAATGATGAGTGAAAAAAATACGGTCTAAGAACTACACCATTCCGTTCGCACGGCTTTCAAGACTATATTCTATGAAAGTCAACAGCCCTATTTTACCAACTGGTGCCTTGATAATTTACTAAAAGGACGTGCAGGGGGATTATGTTCCAAAACCGAGGTGAAAGAATGACGGAAAACCTCGGACAGACATCTTTCTTGTTCCTTTTTCGTACCGAGGCTCGAAAAATATGTTGGCCTTTCTCGTGATTATTCAGGTATGAATTGATCGGGAAAACGTGATCGCTCGATCAAAAAATTGTGAGAGGTCGGAAAAAACACAGAAGTTGCCAAGGTCCAGATTAGGACAGGGTGAAAGAATGACTGGGGTATATAAATTGAAAATATTCCCATTTTAATCGATATTTAAATCAAACTATTTAAAGGATCTTGTAGAAAAAGTTGCTCCACATACCGAAAATTGTTTCAGATAAACACCTCGGAAAGGTACAGCACCTTCCAGACATGAATAAGCAAGAATTTGGTGTTTTACATCTGAAGATAAATATCCGAATCTAAGACAAATCGCCCTTCAACTGACGGCAATGTTTGGGACAACTTATTTGTGCGAGTCTGCATTTTCTGAAATGAAGATGATTAAGTTAAAATATCGCAACCGATTAACTGACGATCATATGTCATCATGCTTGCGATTAGCACTCAGTGGTTACGCACCATCTTATGAAAAGTACGCTTCAACATCCAAAGTCACTCTTTAGTTAAGTTTAACACCATATGTTTGTATGTTTGTTTTGTAACAACGAATAAACTCGGAATTTTGAATAACTAGGAGTTTTTTCTTTGATATTGTAGAGACGAACTTGAGTAAACCTAACCCAAACGTTGACTAAATTAATGTAAATTGTGCGGAAAGCTAATATCTATAAATATATGCTACGGTACACCAAGCCAACAACCCTGCATCACACATACTTGCAGCCTCTCAGAGTCGATCGTAAGTAGTCTAAAAATATTGAGATAGATCGCGAGCAATTCAAGTTTGAGCACTATGCACTTTCTAGGGATGGGTATCGATACCCGATATTTCAAAACATCGATATTTTACCGTTGAGTATCGATATTTTTGTATCGATACTGGGCCCTCCGATAATATCGAGTATCGGTACTTCAATTCCGATATTTCGAAATATCGGCAAATTTTTCTCTCACTAGCTTAAAAAAATTGGTTTTAATATTTTTCTTGGTTTGATTTTCTTACTACCTAGTAAAAAAACTCACCAACCAATCTTTGGACACTTGTAATGGAATCTGGAATGTAAAAGAATAGCGGCTTTAATACTACAAGGAAAACAGGAAAAGAAGAAGACATAGTTACTGTTACCTTATCTCTCACAGGGTCCAAAAATCAAAACAACGATTATCTTCTGTTCTGTTCAAGTAGATACGATTAGGTTTTTTGCTGTATAATTGGAAAAATTGATATTAAAAACGATACTCGATATTCATAAATATCGATACTTGTTCAACGATCCCCATCGCTAGCACTTTCTTAATTTAAGAACATTCTTAATTTTAGAACATTCAAAATGAGCAGTAATTTTAGCGCCAGCGAACGTTAACGTTGATTGGTTGGACACGACGAGAAGTGACCGTTACCAAGGACTAGTTTCAGATTATCACGCTAGAGCGCCGTCCCACGAAAAATTTTCCGCTCAACCTTTTATGAATCCGTATTTTGCATAAATTTATTAAAAATCTAAATAATCATTTTCCAATACATCCACTTTCAGATTTCATCGAATCCCACAGCGATTTGAAAAAATCATTTTCATCCCGTCCGGTCAATTTGTGGTGGCAGCGCTGAATAACAAAACAAAATGGGCGACAGTATTGTGGTGAAGTGCATCTAGTGGGCTTTTTCACCAGTGTTTTGGGGGAATTTGAATTTTGAATGGTGAGAATATAAACTGTTTCCACTTTGCCTAACTTTTATTGAGTTTAGCGTTTAAGGATTTCACAATCTCGATCGTCAGATGGTTTGATTCGTGAGTAGTTTCCGCCCTCTCTATTTGGTGTATCCGACTGCCGCCGTTACAGCTTATAAAAAAAAGCATCGTTTTCATTTTTTGTTCGAATCGTCATTCATTTGTAAGTATGTTGATTCTTCAATCTTCGATTGTATTGCGGATTGATGGTCGTGCACGGCGATGGCCTACGGGAAGAACTTGTGACGCCATTGATGCATCGGGACGTTTGTAGGTAATTGAACTTGATGCAAGCTCTGGGAGCGATGGAAGTATTCAAGGTTGGTGGCGTTACCACCTGTAGCTATTTTAGTTACAAACGTGAAATTTCGTGCTTTTCTTTTCCACGTAACGAAAAGAGCGCATGTTCTGGTCCGTAGCCCGCGAACCAAAACAATTTGCATCTAATTGAGATGTCGTCCTTAGCTGCTTACATGTCACTCGAAAGACACTGAAGACTTCTTCGAAGGAATTCAGCTATTCTTAAAATAATCTATATTTAGGTTTAGCTTGGAAATATCCTCGTAAAACCTCTGCCATTTTCAGCTTTTTAGCGAATGTCCATAGAAAATGAAGGTATTGCAATGGTTCATGCCAATGGATTTTTTCATCGGAATGTGGTTTGAAGTATTCTGAAATTATGCCGGGATTTTAACGCTTGTATACCTACAGGGTATTCGTTACACGAAACTTCAGAGATCGATTCAGCAACTAATCTGCAACAACTTTTACCTTATAGAATTTTTATCTAGTCCACTCCTTTTTAGCCTGTTCTACATTAAAGTTTTTTAAATGTATTTTCGACCTTACTTCAATGAAATGGCCATTACTTCTTTAATTTACTAAATAAAATAATTTTAAATTATACGGTTGAAAAGAACGTAAAATTTTTTCCATTTTTGATTCCATGAAATGTTTTTCTTAAGTCATCTGTTCATGGTTTTTTCTAACCTAAACTTGAATTTGGGTAGAAGTCGAGAATAGGTAACACCATCCTGATAAGACCGTCGCCATATTGAAAAACCCGATGTCTAATATCGATATATCCTATCAATATGTTCTGTCTAGCTTGCTGGTCTGGATGCTGGCTTCGCTCGCATGTCAAAAACAAAAAATATCCTACATCAATCCTTTTAGTAAAGTATAGATCAGTTGGACAAATAGATCAGAATGTGTTTCTGCGTATTAATTATTTTACCGATATAACGGTCGTGAAAATCTTTCCATAATACATGGCAGTGGTCTCGATACATCATCCTGCATACACATCGATATATTCTTCTTATCAGAAGGGGCCTCCTATTCTCTACTTCAGCCGGAAATTAAGATATTGCTATGGTTCATGCCAATGGATTTTTTTTTCATCGAAATGTGGTTTGAAGCATTCTGAAATTATGTCTAGATTTTACCGCGTATCTACAGGGTATTCGTTATAAGAAAGACGAAACTTCAGAGATCGATTCAGCAACTGATCTGCAACAACTTTTCCCTTAGGTATCGAATTTTTTTGGCCTATTCTACATCAAGGTTTTTCTTGGTAGAAGTCGAGAATAGGTGACCCCTTCCTGATAAGACCGTCGCCATATTGAAAAACCCGATGTCTCCTATCGATATAGGCCCACGCTTTCGATGTGTGTTCTGTCTAGTTTGCTGGTCTGGGCAAAACCTGCGAAAAGAAGTTGGAAATATTTTTTTCTCAATATGTTGGTTTTTGGAAAAGAATTGAAAAAATGCTATCGATTTTTTTAGGTCATTTTAGTAGGATTCAAATATAATTTTCGGCATAAGGTTGAGCTTTGTAACACATGAGAGTTATAGGGCATAAAATCTCCTTTCACTGGACGCCATAAATTCCTCGATTTATCATAAAGTTATACATAAAGTCATGAGGGACTCATAGAATTTCCAATTTCTCCATACCGGGGAAATCCTCCTTTCCCAAATTTTGAGGAGAAAAGATATTTGTTAAATGAGTTAGCAGATGAGATGAGTTGTATATCTTTCAATTCCACTTCGATTGAACACCACAGTTTTGCATTACACAGGAAACGAGGAAGTTATGGCGTTTTCAAAGTTCCTTGCACACCTATTTTGTAAAGCTCAGTGAAAATGTGTATATGAGATTTTCCCTTTCCAAGGTCGAATTAGCTCTCCCTTGCAGCCTGTGGAAGTGAAGAAACCTCATTATCTTACCTTGCGTGTATCTTATGAGTTCTCTAGCTATACTTTTTATTTTCTTCTAAGTTCGACTCTCTCATAACAGACTCAAACACATATTTGAGATTTTGCACTGATGATGCCAAATTAACTCATACAATCTGGGATGAAATTACATTTTTTCCCACCAATGTCGCAAAGTACCTAACAGTGCAAAGCTTGAGCAGATATTAAAGCTGGCTGAATCGAAAAAAGGAATTCTGAAGTAATTGATCTATTTTATATTTTTTGTAGGTTGTTCCTAGTGACCATCAAGCCCCTGAAGAGGCTGTCCCAACTGGTTGAAACCCAGTGGATGTTCTGCTGCTTCAAGAAATCATTGCGGACTTTTATCCCCAGCCTCTCCTCAAGACCACACCTATATGATTACAAGACGCAACTCTGAGGTAAGATCATGTGATGATTTACAAAATGTTTGCCTGGTGAAACTGTCTCGAATCAGATTGGAATCAAACCAGAACCAATTGAACTGAAAAGAATAGAGGCTGACTCGGATATTGTGGGCAGACAGGTAGGAAATTTAGGGAAAGAATAAAAGAACATCACGCATTTTAGGAATAACAAGGGAGAGTCAGCATTTGCCAATCATCTATTAGAATCCAGTCACAGTTTCAGTTTTGATTATAAAAATGAACAGTTGGTTGAATTTGTTCACTTTTGTCCAAAAGGAGGTGCTCTGAATGTCTTGGAAAATTTAGAAATAATTAAAGGTGATAGAGCTGGTTAATCAGGATATTTCTAAATACATTCCCCCATTAGGATGGTGGCACCAGTAATATACATGTTAACGGAAAATATCCAGTTTTAGCTCAATGCCTGGGCTTGATTACATCCTACAAACAGTTCAGTGGTCGAAATCTACAACATGCCTTTTTAAGAACGCAGTAAAACCGAGAGAAGTAAAATATTTGGTTTCTTTCAGATTTAATGAACCATTTTTGGGATAGATTCTTTCCCCAGTGTCATACATGGCAAAAACGCTGCAAATTCTTTCACTGGGGTTTATTATTCATTTGGCTTGCATTCATGATTTGAATTTCTACTAAGCTTTGGGGTGTGCGTGTTTCACAGGGTGGTAGAGCGATTATTGAATTTCAGTAGGCACACAAATATGATCAACTGATCAATCCAAATGGGTATTTTGGTTGAGAACCGATTTACGTGCTCTATGCATATCTCCTGAAATTCAATAATCGCTCTATCACCTGTGAAACACGCACACTCCAAAGCTTAGTAGAAATTCAAATCATGAATGCAAGCCAAATGAATGAAATTGAATAATAAACCCCAGTGAAAGAATTTGCAGCGTTTCATGCATATCAGAATGCTTCAACCCGTGTATCGGGTATAAACCTTTTTAGGAGTTCACTCCAGTATCCACATTCACTACATCACTAGGGTACTGCGATCAAAACAAAACAAAAAACTCTTGTGTTTGTTTTGATCGCAGTAACCTCGTGATGTAGTGAATGTGGATGCAAATGTTGGTACCATACATCGGGAAAACCGCGTCCCTAGCTACAAGTGATAAGCCTTTGAAAACCCTTCCCTTCTTCTTTTCAGATCCGCTAAGGAAGCACCAAAATGTTTTTAGCTTACAAAATCCTACCTAGATCACCAAGAAGTCTTATTATTTGGGTTTGAAGATGAAAGTGTATGCTACTGGGGAGGTGTATGCAACTGGATCCACCACCCCTAATAGGTTAATTTCTAAAATACGAGCTCGTAGCTTTCCCTTTTCGTTTTTCTATTTCTCTCAATTTTCTTAGGTTTGATGTATTACCTTTATCTGCTTTCTCCAATATTATTTGGCTCCCCCTTTCACCTTCCTGACCAATAGAATTCATCTCCTTTCACTCAGAAACCACCTGATTGGTTGTTCCCCCACACCTCTTGACCAAATGGGTTTCCTCTTTCAGCTGCCACTGTATAATCACGTTTTCTGGAATGTACATTCAGTTATTGTTCTGTTACCGATGATGATCTGTTTAACGTCTAACTCTTCAATTTCGTGGAAATGGACTACGTTTCTTCTAGAAACTCCGTGTTTTTCTTGGATAGAGACGTTTCAATCGAGAATCTAAACTCATCCTCGCTTCATTGTTTAAACTGTTCCACGCATGGAAGGGTGAGTCAGACTGCACACGCCCGTATGGGGTTGCATCGTCCCTGGAAATTTCTTGTTCAAACAAGAGAGCAGAGCAATCTCAAGCTGGTGTGGACTAGACTCGCTTTTTAAAAACCCACCTTTATATTTGCCAACTAATGAGTCTAAACTTGTGTGACTTTATAGCAGACTGTCTATATACATAGTAACAGTTCTTTTTAAACAGGTTCTTTGTTTTTCTTCCAGGTAAAGGAGCAGTTAAAATTCCGATTCAGATTCGTACTATGGTGAGGGGCAGGAGGAGGGCGAAGGCCCCAACTGCCAGCAATGGTGAAAATCCTCCTCACCCTTTGAAGGCGATGAAATTAATGACGGAGTTCCAAGGTAAGCTGTCTCACGCTAGTCCGACAACTAAAATTACTTCCTACTTCGCTTCGGACGATAAGAAAAATGACGACAAGAGTCTCTACTCGCCTAGGCTATCTCCAAGGAAACACGCTTCCACAACTTCCATACTCCAACAAGCCAACAACATTGAGATAATAAGTCCTCACAGGATAGAAATGACTGCAGTTGTTGCGGAGCCCAAGAAGTTGACCAAGCCTAGGCGTAAAATCAACACGGGAGAGTCACTAGAATGTAAGAACGCTAAATTGACTGATTACTTCCCTGTACGGAGGAGCGTTCGTAAAACCAAGAAGACTGTTCTGGAAGAGAAACAACGGCATATTGAAAATGCCATCCTGTCGGAGAGAGAAGATGGACTCGAAGTTCACGTTTTTCCGGAGAAAGGTCGCGGTATCGTGGCTACTAGGCCGTTCAAAAGGGGGGATTTCGTGGTGGAGTACGCCGGGGAGTTGATATCCCTGGATGAGGCGAGGTCTCGGGAAGCCAGGTACGCCCAGGACCAAAACACTGGCTGCTACATGTACTACTTTGTCCACAAAGACGTCTCTTATTGCATTGACGCCACTGCTGAAAGCAAAAGACTGGGCCGGCTGGTCAACCATTCGCGGTATGGCAACCTCGTCACGAAGACTCTCGCCGTCGGGGGCGTTCCCAGGCTCGTTCTCATCGCTAAAGATGACATCAAAGTCGGCGACGAGCTGATGTACGATTACGGAGACCGCAGCCGGGAATCCTTATACTACCACCCCTGGCTCGCATTATGAGCATCCTGCATCATTTTGATCTGAAAAATTGCATGATTATTTTTCTTATTTTGATCTCGTTCTGCTGAAGTGAACAGGTCTTACAAGTGCTTGGTGTATTTCGTGTGACTTCGTTCTTATTCTCATTGTAAAAATAAATTTAATGTTAATGTTTGTTGTTCAAGGTGATGAAAGACTGTATTTGAATCATGTTAACTATCTTAAGTATACAATTTATTGTAATTCGTGTCCGTAGTTTTGAACGTCGAGAACTTTATGAAGATCAAATTGTCATGATCAAAATAAGGTTATGTAGTGACTGGCTTTGATTATTTCAAACACGCTTTTATTTTAGTAATTTTAGCACATTAACCATCTCACTCGAACTGATAATTGGTCGCTAAAAATGTAGTCTTTTCGGAGTCAAACTGGGTGTCGAAAAAATAGGGTACTTTTTTGTAAAAATTGGAACCTCGAAGCCTTTGAAAATGCACTTAACTAGTTAGCATGTTAATGATATTTTTGTCATGTAAACTATTGATTGTTCTAGCCATATTTTTACTTTTTGAATACGTATTTATAGCGAAATGCCATATTTATTGTAATGATAGTCTTCATTGTTGAATTATAATATTATATGAAGTGGAATTAGTTTATTATATTCGTACTTTATGAAGTTGTGCTTTTCTCTAAATTTATTGTATCTAAACTGTTGAAATGATTCGTTAGTGACCAGCGCTTTTAGCGTTTGATTGAAGCAATTTTGAAATAATAAATAAGTTATTATTCCCTTGATTGGTGCTCGAATTTTCTTTACAACATCAAACCCAAACGTGAGAAGATTTTATTTTGCGGATTTTATATTTCATAAATTGAATTGAAAACAAAAAAATCCCCCACGCACTGGATTAATTGAGGAATTTACGGGATGGACAGTAGGGTGTCCCTTATAAGAGGCAAAAAATGTTCTTTGACAAAACAGATTCGCGTACCCGAGCATTTTTTCTAAAACTGCCGACTACGATATGTTTTCCCTCTAGGATAACGTTAACCAGTGCCGAATCTTCCCCAAAGTTCATATTCGTGAATTTTGGCCCTTCTACCGCAATGGCCTACTCAAAACTAACCTAATTCTTGATAAGCGTTTGGAGTTACGTTGTTGAAGATTTGGTAAAAATTTGGAGAAGATTGAATGAAAAATGCAGATGGGAAAAAATTATGAGTGCATGATACTGACTTTTTTTGCAGAGAATCTGCCTCTGAAGCTGCTACCTGAACCTTGCTGCTTTCTAAACTATCCGTTCTGTTCTTATTTTTCAACATGACATTGGAGTTATACTTGGTAGAATTTACTAATCTCGCAATTTCTACAAAGATACCCACACAGTACTGAGGTCTAGTTGTGTCTGAATTCAACTTCTGTCAATCCGAAATGATGAAATCGAAGGGATGCAAATATAAGGATTTCAAAATAACACTAATGTTATGACTAAACTAAAATTTGCGGGCGTCGTACTAACAAAGTCGAGGAAAGCATTACTTACGTAACCATTTGGCTCAGCTATTGTTGGCTAAAGAAAGTTCCATACTAATTAAACTAACACGGAAGCGTTTACAGGTGTGCCCATAATGATTGACATGATTAAAAGAATAAGAAAATTATTTTATTTTTCTGTACAGCGATGTTTGTGTGGTTAAAAGGATCTTATAATACGTTTGATGGCAAGTGCTAGTGGGGTTTTCGGCTCAAAAATTCCTTTCGTTGCTGCTCCAGCATACCCTCTAGTTGACAACACTGCTCAAGCGCTGCGTCTCTCTGTTTTTGAACCATTTTGAATGCCTCTTCTTTTTTGCTGATGGCCTCTTTCACTCTGAAACTCGCAACAATGTTCAGTCAGAGAAGGAAACCTGCATTTATTCAGATATAACCTTGATGACATTAACAGCATAATAAGAACAGGATTTTGTTGAAAATATATCAACAATAAGCAATAATCCATTTTTTATAAATATAAGAAAGATTACAATTATTTTTTTCTCCAATTAATTGCTCGACAAGTTCTACTGTTCATCCCTAAGCAGATTGGTAGTACCTAGCCTGTAACAACCAGTTTGCTCTATTCAAAACATTCTGAAGGGTACCCAAGAAAACTGAGGTGACCCAAAATTACCCAGACGAAATTCCGCAAGAACGGGGCAGATTACCAGAAAGTGCTGAAGATGCTCAGGCAGCACACCCGTGAAGCAAAGTGGGCAAAACTCAATAAGACCGTTCTATTGTAGATTCTTATGTGATCAACTGTTCTGCAGACCAAACTGGACAACTTCTGCTCCTTATCTCCTAGCAGACTGGTAGTCTAGACCTTGCCAGTGACAACCAGTTTGCTACATTCAACATATTCAGAAGGGTACCCCCAAGAATGCAGAGGTATCACATGATGCCAAGTGAGCAAATCTCAAGATGACAGGTTTATAGTAGAAGCATATGTGATCAACTGTTTCAGCAACTCACCCTGTACTGGAAACTAAACATCGAAGCTTTTGGCTCCCTTACTGCCAAATCTATGCTTCAAACACACATAACCAGAAACCTGTCTGTGCGGCTGATTAATGACAGGGCCCTTGATTTCTCCACATTCAACCAGAATTACCTCGGCCTCTCTTGTATCTCCTCCAGTCGACTTCTCCAATCCACCTTATCTTCAAAAGTCCATCCTGATATTTTTAAGTTCCTTGTATTAAAAGAATCCTGGTTGTTTCTCAAAACACAACCTTAGGATGTCGACTTTCAGGCATCCCCAGCACTTCAAGGAGGTACTTGACAAGCAGATTGAGAGTGGAGAGAAACATGGGCAGCAATCAGAGATAAAATGATACGCAGTGCTTTTTAAACAGTATCTAAATATTAAAATGCTAACTCTTTTCTATCAATGGAGAAAGTTTATTGCGTTATGAGATGCTTGCATCAAACACAATACATTTAATATTTTTGCAACAATAGTCCATTCAGTTCTGAACCTTTGGGTAATTATTGACGCTTATGATATGATATGAACCCAACTTGATAATAGAATAGGATAAATATATTTTAGAATTAAAGAATACAAAACGGTCAATACTGTAAAATGAAAATCGCGAAGTCAAAAAATTGGCTGAACTCGTTGACAGTAATTTAGACTCCGTTGTAAACAATGTTCAACGCATAACATCTGTCAATGGGGTGGCAAAAAACTGTAGCACCCGCTACAAGTATATTTTGTCTAATATTAGGTTTACCAAGATACCAAATAATCATTTCCATTACCTGTTATACACCTGTTGTAGTTCCTTCTCCTTTTCTGCTTGCATTGTTGCAATAACTTCCTCTCTTCTGTTTCGCTCCTCTGCCAGCTCTCTCTGCAAGATGATTATTTGGCTCGACACCTCATTTCTGGCCATGACTCCTCGTTCAGTATTTTCTCGTTCCGCTCTTTCTAACCGCTGTTGGAAGTAAAATGGTGAATTTATGAATTAGAACCATGAAACGTGTTCAAAATGGTCTGAAGAGGAAAGTTTGATTTTGGAGAAGAAAATAATTTTGTATGTGGACTCGGAATCAAAGTTAGCTATTAGCTGAAAGATACGGCTAAAACTATTATCTTTTAGCTTCTCCAGACATTATCTATAGACATTCTCCTTCCATTAGCTATAGAATTAGCATTTGAATTAGTTATCTAATGCGTAGGTCATACCTGCTTAGTTGTAGTAAGTTGGCACTCGAGTTGACTAATTTGCGTTCTAAGTTTCGTTAATGTGTCTTCGTACTGCTGATTTTCGCTTCTGGCCTCTTTCAGTTTCCTTCTGAGCTCAGACTGAGATGCTTCCAAATCCTTCAAATCACTCTCATACTGGTCCCTCATTTTCCTAGAAATGATAGACGTGTCTTACAAGTTGGTGCATTGGGTTTCTTCACTAGTTTGGTTTTTTACGACGTCCCTCAATAGAGGGGGGGGGGGGTTAGACAACCCAAACTTGAGGTGAAAAACTGAATACGAATCCATTGCAAACCATTCTCAGACCAAATCCATGAAACAAATGTGACCAATCCATGTGTGTGATGCTACCCAGCCCGCAACCAATTTCCATTATTCTTTTTTATTCAATTCCAATTTTACTTTAGTTGTGCAACAAACCTTAGACATTTTGAATTTCATCACGGAAAAGAGGAATTGTAGGGGATGTAGGAGTTCAATTATGCTATCACAAGAGGGGTGACCCCACCATTTAAGGTACCACCCCATTTAGACTGCAGAATAGTCCTTCCCCACCTCTCTCCCATAGGTAGTTTAGTTTTTGTTACAATCCGCCATTCACCCCACGTGCCTATTGCTTTCCTTTCTATTAAACTTCATTCTTCTTTTCTTGCAAACCCGTCGGGTTATTGGCCCAGCCTTACCTGCAAACTTTTTAAAAAGGATTAAGAAAAAAAGTGTTAAAACTATTGGAAGTTTGGTGTGTTGTGTATAGGGGATACCTGCTGCCGAAAAAAGGAGTTTTTTGACAAATTTTGTCAATGCTATTCAAGCTATAATTCTCAACGAATTTCCTTGATTCTTCAGTCCAGATTTTAGTCAAGCTGGGAATGATGGGACCTTATTTTTTTTTTATTTTTTTGAAAATGAAATGGGGTATGCAGTTATGGTGAATTCAGGACGATATAGACGAATTATTGAAGAATTCTTCATTCCACAACTCGAACAGAACGACTACGACACTGCATCAATGTGGTTTCAGCAAGATGGGGCAACTCCCCACAGCAGACAGTATGCACTCTGTTCCCAGGGCATCTGATTTGTCGCCAGACCTCACAGTGTGTGATTTATTTCCGTGGCCTTATTTAGAATTTCAAGAATTCTTCGATTCAAGAATTGAAGGCTTCAATTGAGTCGGAAATACGATCCATTCCCATCGATGTGCTTGATCGAGCTATGCAAAATGTGAAGGACTGACTCCAAGAATGTATTGCCCAAGGAGGAAGTCGTTGAATGGACATCATCTTTCATAAACAACGAAAATTGTTTTCTGCTATAAATTTCCATTGCTACTTAACATTTTAAAATTAATTTCAACCCGATATCTTCAACATTGACGATTTGGTGACTATTTAAAATCCACCCAGCTTATCTGCACCGCCCTGTACCACGTTCCTAATATTCAGTAACTGTAATAAATTTTAATTATGACAAAAATTGCTTCATAGTCTTACGATATTTTTTGTTCCAAAGATTTTTCTTTTTCTTGCAGCTCTTCCTCCATCTTCTTCATCATTCCTTCCACATGTTTCTCCTTTTCTCTCTTCAATTGTTCCCTGATTTCTGTCTCTTTCTGCGAAAGAGCTTGCGTTTGATGATTCAACCACGACTGTCTCTCCCCTTCCAGAGTATCTCTCATGTTCTTCAGCTCAGTCTGAAATCAATCATTTGTTGAACCATACAGCTAGATAGTGTAAATCGAATTATCATGTGCTCTCAATAGTTGAGATTGGCTAATTATGTATATTAGCCAAATATAGGAATTCATTATACCTATTCTTTTTCTGATTGCTTTAGAGCCTAACTGAATCATCGCAAACACAATAAATAGAGTAGATCGGCAGGGGTCACCAAAGCAGACGCTGGGTTCGCTCAGCCAAGAGGGAAGACAAGCGCGCCGCTGTCTTTCCAGCGAATATCCCATATAAGTACCTAGATACATCCAGATTCGGTCCAATTATACAACTGAGGGGTTCTTTAAACTCTCCGTTAGATTGTGTACCACTTTCATTTCGAAAGTCTTTTCATGGCATCAATATTTATGCATGCTGCGAACGATTGAATGGTACGTTTTGGTAAAATGGGAAAAACTGTCCTCCACCCAGATGATCCCTACCGTTCTACTTGAGCTACCTTGATTGCAATAACATCCGGCTATTCACGATTTCGAAAAAACACTCGCATTGTACAAATTTTGTACATTACGGCTTATGGGTAGCTGGAACTCAGGGTGGAGATGTCATTTCATCTGCCCCTTGCTCGCTATTAAATTCCGTTGTAATCAGACAGAGGAAATAACTTCTAACACACCCTGCTGATCATATATAGGTATTGTCAGGCGTACGCAGCGCTTTTCATTAGATAGTGCCAAATAACGGGAGGTTTGGGGGATATTCCAGTTAAAAACTGAACATTTCAAGCCTATTAACCTTAATTTCTAAATGGCAAAGACCTGGGTTATTCAGGTATAAATAATTTCCAGAGGAGGAAATTTGTCCAACTGCTACTATAAGATTGCAAGTTTCTTGGTCAAAACGTTCGTCAATGCCCATTGCTAAAGAGTCGAGAAAGGGGTAAAATGTCAAACAGATGTCTTGATCTTCTTTGCCCTCATAATAGTGTCATCGATACGAGAGATTCCTTTCGCTTTTTTACATCAGGAATCTCCACGCTTATTTCCTTACGTTTCTTTGACACTATTGACAATTTCTTTGAATGAAGTCTCGCTCCTCAATGTTGATGTTGACTCTCCGAGCATTTGAACTGACAAGGCAGAAGAGACAACTCGTCGCAAACTTAATTAAACTTATATCCCGGCACCGCTGCTCTATTGAACAGTATTCTTAAGCAACATTTTCGAATGAAACCTAAAAAAAAATTTCATCCCGGAAAAAAATTTTGGTGGTGCCGGGGCACGCTAATGAGTATTGTGGGTTAAGAGAGAGAATTAACTTAAAGTGCGAATGCTGATGTACTTGCACTAAGATTAACAAGTGTAAATACCTGTGTATTTGGACTTGAAACTTCAATTAAGGCCAATTTACACGAGTCGAGTAAATGGTAGAGTAGAGTGACCTAATTGCACTCTACTCATGTGAACGTTTTCAGTATAGTAGAGTTCAATCTACTGACTAGTAAACGATAGAGTAAAGTACTCTACCACTGGGGTAGAGTGACTCTACTCTACTGCCTCCCCCACCACCAGAAATCAGACTCTCCTGTTCTAAATCGCTGGTCTAGAAACCCTGAACTTATGCTGTAGGGTACGGAAGTTGCTGCCTGTAGCAAGGTAGTCCAGTGTCACCGTTAACATCACCCTTTGGATTATAGCATCCCTCGTTACAGTGTCCTGACTTTGGATCAAGGGCGACACAAGTTCCAGCAAGTGTTCAAAAGCCTGGGGAGGCATCCTCATTGGAAGAGTTAACTCTTGTTGGTCTTCAAACATGAGCTCAAACTCAGCAGAGTGGCTGCTGCTCCATGGGTTTCTCTACGACCGATCCAACTCCTAACCCACATCGTTTTTTCTCTTCTTTCTTCCTCCCTCAACATTTCTTCCAGTTCATCCAACAACAAACCCGACACGTTCAATAAACTCCTGCTCACTTTTCCAACGTGCCTGTTTCTGTTCGCCATTTTTCCTTTCAGACCAAGACCAAAAAATATCGACAGAACGAACTTAAAAACAAACGGCGGTTTGCACTAGACTGCGTCTGAACGACCCAAGTCGAGTTTGCGGAAGAGTAGAGTAGGTGGTAGAGTGGGCGGTAGAGTGAAGAGGACTCTACTCTACCGTCAACTCTACTCGTGTAAATTAAGCTTTACAAGGAATTGTAAGAACATTTTTAGCAACTCTGGAATAGACAACATTTTCTTCATTGAAATAGCAAGTGATTTAGTTTGTTTCAACGGTAGAATCGCTGTCGAACCGGCAGCATCTTTCAATAAGTAAACTTCTTTACCTGGTGTTTCTCCTGAAGTCCAGCCATGCGAGTCTCCAACTCCTGATTAGCCTGCTGCCATTTTTCTTCCAATTGCCTCGACTTGATGGTCATGTTGTTCTCTAAATCCCTTTCCATTCGAAGTTTCTCTTCCCTGACTTCTGCCAACAACCGTCTCCTTTGATCTTGATAACTCCTTTCAACTTCACTCAGCTCGTGTTCTAACCTAAATATTGATACAATTGCATTGAACACTTATATCTTCATAATGATTGATGACAAATTTTATATTTCAGAAGCATTCAAGTACAAATGAGTATTTTTAAATCTGTAGCCCGAGAAAATTGCTTACTTTTTCCTTGCTGCTTCTCTCTCCTCAACAACCGCTTGTTCCCTGTCTCTCAAGGCCTGTTCCCTGCTCATTGACATCCTTCTAGCGCAACTAGCTTCCATTTCTGCCAACTCTTTTTCGTGTGCTCTCCTAATTTCAGCAAGCTCTTCTTGATGTGTTCTGGTCATCCTTTCCAATTCAGGCTCCAAGCCTTTTACTGTTTGTTCCTGTAACGGTAATTATCAAATTTTTAAGGCATGGTAATTGTCAAAAGTTGAACAGTAACTTCCTAGTCCTGTGAAACGTAAGCGACCAATTTGGTAACCGAGAACCGAGTAAATTACGCACATTAAAAACAGTTTTGCATCACCCAATCAGAAATATGCCCGGGGAAAATTTGGGTTTTGGATAATTGAAAAGCGTCTTTTAAGGGCAATGGGCGGCTAGCTTGCTGGAGCAAACTTGAAGCCAGCTGACTGGCCAGTCGTAGCCAATTTAACTGGCTCCAGTGGAGGCAACTGCGTCATCAAGGCTGTCACGCGTTCAATTAAGAGAGTATTTGTGCCTTGATTTTGTGAAGAACTCTCTACTCACAGAGTGTGGACGAGGGAGTGGATTTTGAGGAGGAATTCGTCCGGAGCCCCAGGAACTGAGATCAGAAGACCATCTGAATATAGAGCTCTGCTGAGAATATCCCAGTAAAACAAAAGGCACGTGCAACTGGAGGGTCAACTGGAATGGAACGTCTTCTGTGATTCGCTTGATTCCAGTGCGTCACATCACCTCGAATTATCGATGGTGAGGGGAACTGGTGCGCCTGAAATCTGCTTGCCTAATTAATTCAATTATTATTAGAATTACCTCATTATTCCTTTGTAAGCTTCAATTACAGTGGCAGAGGGTAATACAGACTACTATTTTGTGCGTTTTTAAAACAATTTATAGAAAAGTGAAGTGAAAAGTCAGTTTTTGCTGTATTCTAACAAAACATTTTCAATAGGGAAATTTATAAAAACAAATTATTGTCTGTTGTTTCTGTATTGTAGTAGTCCGCGAGGTATGGCGAGGGGTCCGCAAGATATAAAAAATAAATATATTAAAAGTGAAAATGAAAACTAATAATCTACTTATAGGTACTCTGTATTTTCACAAATAAATCGCAAGTTGTATTTATAGCATTCGTTTAATTTATTTTTTCATCTATTTTGACTCTTTTCAGGTAGTTTTTGGCTTTCGAAATAGTGGGGGTTCCCCTTCGTTGTAGTACCTTGATAAAGGGGTCCTTGGAAAAATTTAGTTGGGAACTCCTGTTGTAGTAAGATACACTTTTCAAAAAATTCAAAACCCAATTTCCCCCAGAAATATTTCTGACTGGGTGATGCAAAACTTTTGTTGATGTGTTTAATGAAGATGGGCTTGATTAAAGATATATACCTGCACAACTTAAAATAAGGTAGATTTAAAATAATGGTGACTACTTTTATTTTCTTCATTTTTTCTTCGATCCATTTGTCTCGTTTCACTTTTTCAGCTGCCAGCATTTTCTCGTGAAATTTTTTCATGTCTATTCTATGTCTCTCTTCGATATTTTGCAACGATTTCGTATGTTTAACTTCCATTTCTTTTATGACGCTTGCGCATTGTTCGCCCAGCAACTTCTTTTCTGTAAGCAGCTGAAACAGTAAAAGTGATAATTACAAGGTGACTTTTGATGAGTGGTAAGAACTCTGAAAAAGGGGCATGGCTGGAGTTCGTTATAAATAATTTATAAATTTATACATGTAAAATTAGATGTATGGAATGCCTGGCTCAACATGGCTGTCTGAAGTGAAAAATAATATGGAAATCTTTTATAAAGTTGCAGTACATTCCAATGTGTAACGTATTTATGATGAACCAATGGGTGTTCATTATTGACCAAAAGTCTAGAGACAGTAGTACAAGTACTATTTTGACGAAGATATTGAACGAACTCTATTGCCTACAGTTGGGTCAGCATATCAGGTTACATGCCCAATCACCCAATCACTAGATTAACACTGGGATGGAAGGAAGTAGCAGTATGACACCAGCAGCCATGGCAGTCCTCCCAAGATAAAATTGCTGCAACATTACTCAATTATTACAACAGCTGATACAGCAGTTGGTTAACCATCGAAATTATGATGGCATTGGAATCATATCAGCCAATTCTACGGTCGCATTTTATCAAGTGCCTATCCCACTCCTGCCAGTTCTGTCCAAGTTGTTCGAAAACTCCTCCAAAAGAGATTGATCTGTGTTATAGAGGAACGGAACCTAATTCGTAAGCATCAATTTGGTTTTAGGAAGCACTTCTACTATAGACCAAGTCCATAGAATAACTAGTATTATTGAGAGAGCGCTAGAGGAGAGGAAGATCTGCTCTGCCATCTTCCTTGATGTGACTCAGGCCTTTGACAAAGTTTGGCATGATTACCAAGCTTCGTAAAATGCTACCAGACCGTTATGCTACACTCTTGCAGTCCTACGTATCCAGCAGATATTTCTGTATAAAACAGGATGGTGCCTTTTCAGAGCCAAAAAAGATAGAAGATGGAGTCACGTAAGGCTGCATACTGGGCCCACTACTGTACCTGCTTTACACCTCCGACTTACCCGAAACTGAAGGTAATACCCTCGCTACGTTTGCGGATGATACTGCAACTATAGCGACTGGGGAACTAACAGTGAATCAGTTACCAAGTTGAATCGTTCTTTCTCCCACATCCCGCATACATGACTGGACAGTGAGATGGAGAGTCAGAATGAATGAGACAAAGTCAGTGCATGTCGATTTCACTGACAAAAGGATCAGCCTTTCTCCATAACAGGCCAATACCATATGCCAATGAAGCGAAATACCTTGGAATGACACTGGATGCCCAACTAAGGTGGAAGTCCCACGTCAAGAAAAAAAAGCTGAGCTTATGACCAAACACAGAAAAATGTACTGGCTGATGGGCCGACGGTCAAAACTGCCAGTCCTCAATAGGTTGTTACTGTACAAGCAAGTCCTAAAGCCTGTCTGGACTTATGGTGCGCAACTGTGGGGGTGCACGGCCCAGAGCAACCGTGACATTATTCAGCGCTTTCAGAATGATGTCCTAAGAAGCTGCGTAGATGCATACATATTTTAGAAATGACAGACTTCACTACGAGCTGGAGATTGAATCTGTCAATGAGGTCATTCGAAGCCAAGCCATGCATCACCTCTTGAGGCTACAAGATCACGTAAATGAGGATGTGCTCAGAAGACTGAAGAGAACCAAGCCACACGATTTAATTCACTTAGTGTGAGCATCATAAAGTGCAAATATCAGGACAATAAGGACTAAGTGATGTATCTTAGATTTCTTAATGTACGCCAACTATATATTAGAATAATGTTGCTTATAAGTTCATAACTTGGTGCAATGAAACAAATTAAATTGAACCTGGTCTCTTCCCATGTAAAATGATTTATACTGAACTTATTCATAAAATGGTTCGTTATAACGCTAAAGTATCAAACCAAAGTCATAGTTTGAACAGTTAATAACCAATTTGCAGTACCTGGTCAATAAATTTCTGATGTCTCTTAACAATAGAATCACAGTCGGTTTTCTGTTTCGTGAGCTTTTCTTGGGTTTCGTTCAGGCGTTCGGTCGTGCTTTTTAAAACAGCTTCTCTCTCTTCCAGTTCTAGAGTCAACGCCATAACCCGTTTAGCTAACTCTGCTGAGTTGAGTGCCAAGAGCTGCCCCATTCGTCCCGTCGGAGGTACCGAATTTGCAGGTTCACTTGAAACAAAATTGTGACAGTTAAATGTCAGTGGAGGAATACGTAGGGGTGGACTTGATGTGGTAAAACAATCATTTGTGAACAATAATAATAGGATAGAATACCTCCCTGCGGTCAGCCCATAAACATTTTCACGCCTCAAAACAAGTCTTGCATTATTATAGCGTGGCTCCTACGAAGCCATTTCCTTTCTTTTGCCTGCCATCTTTCAAGACATTTTGGCTGCAATTTTAAGTGAGAAGGGAAACCCTCCATGCATCTTTTGGAGAGCTATCAGCCCTGCAGCTGGACCAGTGATGGTAAGCATCATCAAACAATACACTTTTTTAAACTCAACCTACTATTCTTAGTTTGTTACTTTATCGTTACTTTTATTAATAACGGCATGTTTACATGGAGAGTAAAACTCCTTTCTTGCAGCACCAAGGCTACACCACAGATTTGATTGTACTGACAATTCAAACTGATATTTGTGGCGTTTGGCTATAACGGATTAAGTCAATCAACATTGTCATTTCAGATTAGTGAATATTTCAGTCTCTATTCTATTTTGGATGATATATTCTTACTTTGTTACTGTAGTTGAATTCTTGAACTCTGGAGGCGAATATTCATGCTTCCCTTCATTTTGATCAAGCTCATCTAAGAATGTTAGGATTTCCCTGGAACTGAATTTCAATACTTTGATGTTGAATAAATCAATAAACTTTACAATTATGACTATTTCTTTTCAAAATGATAAGCTCTATCAGTAGCAAAACAGTCAAAACCTGCCGATGTCACATCAATTAGTAGGAAATACGTATTTTAAACCGCAGGTTGGTGTTCAGTGTAAGCCCCTTTTGTACCTGAGCCCTCGAGCTGAGAGAGCCTAAATAGCTTGAAGAGCTTTACGTGTTTAATGAGCATTAATATTCGGGGTAGCTGACCTGAGCGAGGAAAAATGGAGTTATATTAGGGTGAAGTTCTACCAGCCTCACCCCAACTGTAGAGATCTATCTGCAGAACGTACGTGGTCTTAACGACTGTACTTGTAACGAGTTTGAGGAGAAATTGATAAGGTTGCTTATTGATGGAGCAAGCATCCCAGGGGTCGATACTGCACAATCAACCTTCATATAATCTTAGCATCATCAATAAATACACAAACGTTACAGCTAAATATGTTTTTATTTAGAGTTTAAAACAAAAAGAAACACACCTTGCTCCAACCGGGGCACTGATACTACATGCCGAATTGTTTCCACTCCTCCCCGTTGACAAAGCCTCAAGTTTCACTGTAAACAGAACAAGCTAGTAACAATATACAATGTTTGTCAACCTCTTCGAACATTCTACAGTATTTGAGTTGACTCGCAGTAAGTACTGTCAACCCACAATTTTGATTTATTGCTTTCAATAATAAGCCATTGTAAATGTTTAGCAACAATTATTATAGACCCCGCTTTAACAAATTAATAAAATAACCCATTTTATTTATAGCAGGAAAGTAAACAATTTGGTGATTGAATCCTACTAACTTATGGCCAGGATTCTGCACAATTTAAAATGGAAAATGCGTACGTTTCACGGAGGGCTACCAAATCTCATACCTACACCGATAGCATCTGCAAACAATGTACAAGAAATGAAAAGGCTGTTTTAGCTCAGGTCGCTAAAATTGTTCCCAGTCAGGCAAGGACAGAAAACGTATGGTAGAAAATTTCAAATAACCAAAGAAGAACTGGTGAGAGAATTTCATTTGACAGTAAGTACCTATTGACATACGTAGTGTCTTAACACCAATAATATAAGTTATCTTTCACATTAGCCACTAACTAATAAGCCTTCAAAGACACGTACCTACCTTTTTTTTAAATTTATAGCGAGCTTTTCTGAAATTGGGTTACCATCTTCAACACTTTTGAATTTGACATATTGGTTGAGAATAATCATTTCATTGAAAGTATTTATACAAATCATTATGCAGTCCAATCTATCAGACTGAGTCCTTGCTCTTCTATTTTCTGCAACACCACTAGATAATCGCAAAGTATATTTGATAGCACTTACACGACTCAACTTCCTCTTTTTCCAAAACTTTTATCATCGTGAGAATGTCATCACAAGTTGATCCAAGATTCTTATTTTCATTTTCTGATTCCTGAAATATATATATTGAGCAGATATTATTGTGGGTTTTATATAGGACAAAAGTTGTATCAAGTTAGTTACAGAATCAATCCCTGAAGTTTGTAGAATTAATTCAGGGGCATTCTACACTTGGAATCATTTCATGCTTCAAATGCACAACTTGGAAGTAGAAAAGATCAATTATACTGAGAAAGCGGAGCTAATAGATGTTTCAACTATCATCGTTTGTCACACGCAATTAGTCTATTTACCTGATTTTTCCCCATCCATGTCAGAATATCTTCGTTGTTGAGACCGCTCTCTTGATTAGAATTGTCCATACTTTCACTGTTGGGCAAAACTGGACCGTTCATGTATTTCACTAAACAAGTCGCATTTTCGTCTTCTAACACCTTGGCAATGCCGAGAGCTTGCCTCGTCGGTGTCACAGGTCTATCTGACAGCAAATGAGACATCACTTGTGCCGGAGAGTCGCTCTGCTCTATCATCGACACGATCCCGCTCTCTTCGCTCGGATCCTTCGAATTGGTCGAATTTTTCCTACTTCTATCTTTACTGTCTTTCTCTTCCGTATTGAGGTATTTATTGAGAGTTTTCCCAATTTTAGAAGTCAATATTTCCTTAGAACTCCCGTCGAAGTTTTCTTCGGGTTTGTAATATCTGTTGGGCTCGGCCATTCTATCGTTAGATCTTGCGTCATCGGATTCTTCAATGGTCTCCATCGTTCGACTGCGTCCGAACAGCTTCATATTGCTCTCTACTCTCGCTGCCTCGTAGTCATCGAATTTAATATTTTCAAAATTCGAATAATCTCCCCTTTCTGCACCCTCATCTTTCGCCCTCTCCGTTAAATTTACGCGAGCTTTAGCTTCAGGTAAAGATGGCTGCCCCATCAGCTCTGCGGCAAAAATTGCATCAGCTTGCGCATTTTCCTCATTGCACACGAGCATGTTTCCATTTGTTATTGCTGATATCGTGTCCACATAGGGAGGAGCGTTCTGCACTGATTCTGGGAACCATCTTTGGAATTTAATGTTTATTATGTCGTCCATCGATTTGTTCTTTTTCGAGATGGCGCCGCCCACTGGAGGTATCGGGGGTTTAGCTGCGAGGCCCGGCTCCAGTTTCGTTGAAGATCTGAGAACTTCTGTAAGGCTCGGCACGGGACTAGGAGTAACAGAAGTTTCAGAATCTAGCACGTCCTCCATTGATGAGCTCTCCAGTAAATTAGACATCGATCCACCTGATTTCCCTTGATACAACACACAAATTGGCCAACATTAGTCAATTTAATTGGTTCACTATGCAAGCACCAAGAAAAAACATTTGTTTAACCCCCTCAAAATTTTTTCGTTCAAGTTTCAAGATATATAGAATTCAGGAATCGAATTCTAAAAAATCGATCTGCGATGTGCTGGTAATCGGCATGTTGATAAATCAAACCTAAGGGGTCAGGCTCCTAATTCACGAGTTAAACTTAGAAACCTGCAATCAACCAGAAAGAGGTGTGGAAAACCTGCAGACAACCCAGATTCTTATTCAGGAGGACAAATTCAAAGATTTACGAAAATTCCTGAAAATAGTCGGGAAAACTCAAAAAAAGAGTGATTTTCAACTTTAAAACCTGCTGTCAACCAGGAAGAGGAGAGAAAACTCTGCAGACAACCCGGATTCTAATTCAGGAGAAAAAGCTCAACATTTTACTTAAAACAAAATTTCGGAAAAATATTTAGAAAAATCCACAAAAACAGAGATTTTTTACTTCAAAACTTGCACTCAGCCAGGAAGAGGGGTGGAAAACCTGAATCCCGGATTCTTATCCAGAAAGACAAACTTAACATTTTACAAAAAAAAAAAAATCGTAAAATTCGATAAATTTTTCAATAGGATAAATAAACATCATTGAAAAATTATATTCCACCTTTTTTGCAGGTTTTCCACACCGCTTTTTGGAAGACTGCAGGCTTTGAAGCCAAAAATATCCAATTTGGGGGTTTTCCGACTTTTTTTTTTTAATTTTCCGGACATTTGTCTTCGAAGAATATTGAGTTCAGTCTCCTCAACAAGTATTCGGGTCGACTGCAGATTTTACACTCAGCTTCCTGGTTGACTGCAGGTTTTGGAGTTAAAAGTCTCTGTTATTGGGGGTTTTCCTACTATTTTCCAGAGTTTTTTTGCTATTTTTTCTCTTCGTAAAAGGTTGAGCTTGTCCTGATTAAGATTGCAGGTTGACTGCCAGTTTTGAAATTTGACTGGCAATAGTTGTTATGCAAAGATTAAACAAATGCATGTTTTGGTAGGTACACCAAGTCAAGTTAAGGACGACCCACAAGCCTAATTTTACAATTAATATTCGACAAAAATATCCTATGATGCATAGATTTTACTCCCCTTAAAATTAGAGTTTCTTTACTTTAATTTTTTGCATATTTTCGACCTTATGTCACTTTGAACAGAGTAATCACAAATATGTAGGTACCGTTGGAAGGACTGCTGAATTTCCCATCTCTGTAGTAGAAAATCATCGATTTTTAGGATTCAGATGTGGAACAAATCGGCCCAAACATGAAAATATCAATAATATGGAAGATTTCTAGTTTTTGTCTATCTTTTGTTAGACTGCGGTAACTCGAGGTAAGCGTTGACTCACTAGTAACGTAGGTACTGCCTTTTTCCAACACCAATCCTCAACATTGCACTCCTGCCAGAGGTCAAAACTTCAAGGGAAAATGTATATATATAATCATTATAAAATTCAAAAAAACTCACTCGCATTTTTTCCTGGTTTTCTAGTTCCATCAAATTTGGCTGCTAGTTTTCTCCTCGAATTGTTCCGTGAAGACAAGTGATCAGCAGATTGAGGCCTCATCCAGGATGGAGTCTTTCTATGTTTCTCCTGTAATTCAACAAAATTGACCACAAATCAAACGAAATCGCACAAAGATGAATTGTACGCAGCATCAATTTAAATTTATAAAAGTATTTTCTCCTTGGACAGGTACCTGGGTACAATCATTCCAAAATTATGGGTGATTTTATGTCACAAGACCTTGCCTGCCATACTACTTGTGCTATAAATTCGGAATTTTTTCGAGTGTTTAGAACACCTTAGCCCCTACTTAAATCCACAGATTTTGAGTTAAATAGCTAATTAGGTATTTAATTATTTTTGATTAACTACCCAATTTCTCACAACCTACAACTGTCACAAGGTGTTGCTCCAATATTTGGCTTTTAAAAAATTCAAAAAATGTTTTAGTCGAAAGATTGGCTCTACTTTGAGAATACATGACTGGAAAAAGCAAATTTCATTGTTGTATTAGATTTTTTCCCAGTTTTAGGTGTGTCACAAGGTTTTGTTCTCAGAACCTACTTTGAAAAAACCGCCTTGAAAAAGAGATTTTTGGTTCTCGTAAAAATTTGTGACAACAGGGCTGCAACATAGCTTCCCCCTGCTCTTGTTTGTTTTTCGCCAGTTGTGATCTGCGTTTCCGAAAATTCGTTGAGTGTAATAAATCATGAGCGAGTTTTAACACATTCTAACAACCTACAACAGTGCTATTCCTCGAGAAGTTTGCCAATTTAGGAGAGACCAGTGAGTTACTATCAACATTAATGTCTAGTTTGATATTACATCGTTTCGATCCAGCAATCAGCCACCCAGTGCCTGGCATCTCATCATAACCTCTTAATTCTCACAACCTACAACCTCACGCACTACAAAAAATGTAATATTCGTAATTGTAGGTTGTAAGAATTGGTTGTAGGGAGTGAAAAAAAATCATTTGAGTGAGTTTAAAACGCTGCAAATTATTACACAAAGGTTTATTGTTTCTGTATTAGATAACCCTTCTACGTAAATTCCTTGTCTATGTTTATTAGACGTAAATACGTCTAATAAATTTACCATAATAATAAATTTACCACAGATAATAATCTGTGGTACATTCCATACCTCTTAATTGCATTGCAGATACTATTAAAAATGCACGATTTATATTTCAGCAAGGTTGATATGAAAGAAATGAGTCAGAATGTTCCTTCAGCTGACGTACAACTACGTTTTTCTCACAACCTACAACTGTTCTGACGCCCAACAAAAAGGAAAAGTCCCCCAAATTTTCGAAAATTCCATATCTTCAAAACTGTACAGTGAAGTGTGTGCCCACTCTGTGTGTGTCTAAAGACATGTTCACATAAGTAAAGACAGGGTGTGTCTAAAGACATGTTCAGGAATCGGAAGGGACCAAAAAATAGGGAAAATCGGAGTTCAATTTTGAGATTTTGTTTGCCCTCAAAATCACCCATAATTTTAGAATGACCCACCTATGTATTATTTTGACCTAGAACTGCCTCCTCTGCTGTGAGGTAAGAGATGTGAACGGAAGTATCTTGAGGAAACTGCTGATTGAAATACATAGATAATTTAGTTTTTTTCCTCTTAGGATTCATTCTTGGGTTCTATCCAACATAACATTTCGCTAGAGTCAAATACCAGTCGTCTCGGCCTCGTTCGGAGTTGAATGAAATGACGAAGTGAAACTGCAGGCTGTAGCTCAGCAGATGGTAACTGGAAGAAGGTCGCGTCTTTAGTACTAAGAAGAAGCAACAGTCCAACACAGATGCAACACTCCACCTGGTTGCAGTTTGAGGCCGATTTAATCAAACCTCATCGACTTTGGGTTATTTTTCTTGACCATAACATTCCCGCAAAATGAAAAATTCTCCTAGTATGTATAAGATGGAACTGTTCGTAGGGACATCCCTTAAGCTAGGGCAGCTTGCTTGTTCTGTTACATGAAGTTGTTTTTTATAGTACAGTCCATTATTAGCAACGTTATGACATTGTTACAAAAGGTTTGGACTGTATTGTAGTGTTAGGTAACGATACTACAATTGATACTCACTTGATGGTACAGCGTTGGAGTTGCGGACATAGCTCGATACGTCGTGTCTATTCTAGAAATTGAGCGGGAAGAAGGGTGCGGTCTTGAGTGTAAAGTGAGCTATAAAAAATGTACATATTCCTGGTTGTTAGCAGTTGTTATGCTCTACAAGGCAACAAGAATTGATTATCGTATTAAGTATAAAAAGTATGATGCGTTGAATATGTTCGAAATTTCATGCTGAATATGGTATTGAGCGGATGGAGGTCAATGAAGTTTTAATGAAATTTGCCTATCAGCAGTGCTTACAAGCCAGACAGATATGTCAGCAAGCATTAGAAATTGTCTTATTTTTAGAATATATTATTTTGGTTCAATATTTTCAATGATAAGCCTTTTCAATCGTAACGCGAACATTTTCAATTTCCTTTTCGCACTTCAAACATTGTCATCCAATGTTTCAAGGTGTATAGATTCCAAATCTGCAATGTCCGTCCGTGTTTTACATCAATTGATGTAAAAAAATCCGTTCTTTCGCGCACGAACTTTATTTGTGGTCTAGGTAGTTGTTACTAGTTTCTAGCCGCCTGATCACCTCACACGTTTGGATGCTAGGGGCCAAAAACGTGGCAACGACTGGTTTTTTCGAGATTTTTACTGACATAGACAAGTGGGGTGTCATTTTCTAGTAATTTAGGACGCAAAATGGACTGGGATATTTTCAGATCCGTAGAAATTCACCCAAAGCAACAAACAAAATTTCTGATCCGAAAAAGGACCTCTAAACCTCGTGCAATTTATTTCTATCCAGCTTCTCTTTTTTGATCAACACTAAGAAATATCTCGCAGAGGGAATACAGACCCAGTAGGTACATTTCAGTATTGGTTGAAGTACGAATTCCCGTGTAGAATAGTGAATTTTCTGCCTTCCTACAACTACAATCCTGAAACTTGAAACTAAATTGATCTAATGGACCTATAGAGCAAATATTTCAGCAGGTAGGTAGGTACCTACATTGTTACCTAGCTTGGGGAATTGAGGTGTGAGTATTCTATTCAGAACTCTCTGCTATAAGAAGGTACCCACTAATCATTTTCAACTACGGTGAGGCTATACAATACACGTTTTGAAAAAAATTGCTCTTCTAAGGTAGGCGACCCAAATATGGACTAAATTAAGTTTGATGAAGTGCTACTTAGTAGCTATATAACTGATTTGCTTCAAATGTGGCCCGCAGAATCAGAAAGGAATGTACTTTTTTCCAAACACTAATCACTAGGCCACATTAAAACCGTGGATCCCAAATATGCCCTCCGCAGACTCACTTTTTAGGTCTAGGAAAGATTAAATTTTAACTCATTCCAATGTTTGAAAAATTGCACTGAAATATTTTGGAAAATTACAAAGGAGGTACATGTAAGTGTAAACACGATGTATTTCACAGCCATCACCAACACTCTGGACACACATAGTCAGTCTGACACTCACCATCATACCCAGCGCAGAGTTGGTGAATATACTCGTAATTATACAAATGCAGCATATCACCATTTTCTCCTGGATGTCTTCTTCGTAAATGAAACAATATCAACTCTCTTGAGGCTCCAGGGTTCTAGGAACGGGCTTCTACAAACCAGTGGGTCCGGGAACAGGATCTCTCATGTCACTGCGAGTGTAACGTTGAGCCTTCTTCTTTGGAGCTCTACTTTTCTTTTTCTCCGAGGTTTTGGGAGGCTTGGAGGTCGTTGGTTTCCTTTTCTGTTATTCAGGGGTACCAATGGAGATGTTGAGCCAGTCGCGACTGATGCAGCATCAGAATAATCTTTGGGTCACATGAACTCCTTTGAAATTTATAGCCTTCTTGCGAATCTTCTTGCCCGTTTGTACAGTTGGACTGATCAATATCGACGAAGATGAAACATTTGATGGATGTTTTTTGCCAGTGGTGATAGGGGGCTGTTAGGCTGCAAACACAGCAGTGCCAAACTGCAACCATAGGTGTAGATAGTATGGGAGGTTCATCAACACACTCTTCACTGTCATCATCGTCATCTTCATCAGTAGATGAGAGTTCAGGTAAATTTGACAAATCCTCCATATCATGAGCTCTGTGAGAAGGAACTGGATTGGCTACTGTAGGAAGTGAATCGTTTGTGGGTCGTCACATATTTCATAGGCTTCATTAAGGGTTCATCAGGGAAATGTGTAGCCACCCTTTGTTTTTACTGAAACGCATCGTACTTATCTACTTGATTAAGCGAAATGCTGACAAAATCCTGGTGATATTATTAAAGCAGAGATTCACACCTTTCAGAATCATCAAGAACGTTCTCGATATTTCGTGATTAAGGAGCTTGAGAAGTTACCTCAAAATTTGTAACGCCAGTCTCCAGTACAAACAACACCAAGATAAAAAAATTAACTATTCTTTACCTCCTCTAGCCTTTCCTAGTTTCAACGTCCTATCAAGGTATAGAACAGAACTCTAGCTCGTTTTAATCCAACTCTCTCCTATTTATGAAATTCAAGCAATTGGCCATAGGACCCAGGCCATATTTGGGCCACCTACCTTATACTAGGTATATACTTGCATGGTATAGAAACCACCGTAAATATGTTTGCACATAATCGCTAGGAATATTATCGAAAATTGTCAAAAATGAACTACTAAGGAGCCACATCCGTGACAGTAGATGCAACTAAGCAATTCTAAGATCTACGTAAGAATCCTATGAACCCTACTAGGTTCCGAATTAGTGAAATCAGTTCTACGGGAAAATTATTTTACCTGTGTTCCTTGGAGCCTGAAGTCCAGCAAGCTATTTTTTTCGTTTTGCTTCCTCTCCTTGTTGAGAGCTAATGGCATTTTACCAAAAGATTTACATGTCTGAACCACTTAGAATCTCACATTGCTAGCACATTACGCAACTTTATAACTTTGCATTCTTTTCTAAGCTGCCTTTAAAACGATAAACGATCATTAACTTTTTAATACGCCTTTTGTTGTGCAAACGACTTGGTTGCTATGGAGAGTTTTAAGGTTTCATGGGCTCTTTGTTAGCTGGCTCATCACTTTTTCAGGCAGATCCCCACCCTACAGTAAATTGGAACAATACAACTGCAGTAAAAACCCACATTTCTCAGTAAATATATCATTTTGAAAATAAAATCAGTATTATTTTCACAAAGAAGATATAGTATCGCGCCAATGAGTAATTTGCTGAATCGAAAGCGCTAGCTGTACCATGGATTGTTCCATAATTCAATCTGAAGAGATGAGATTCCATTTACAAGATTGGATATTTTTGAAGAGAAATGAGTATTTCGGATAAATTATTTTATGGTTTTATTGAAACTAATTGAAGGCGTAGTATTTGGTTCAGGGGAGAGACACTCAGCAGATGAAGTAGCCTAGGGCATTTTAGTTTTGTTTAATTGGCAACACTGACTGAAACCTCCATGACGCGGCACAGCAGGTTATCTTTCCATTGTTGAGCCCCTCGGTAGCGTTGGTTTTTCCATGTTTCATTTTAGCCTGTTGATTGCGAATTATTGCGGAATCTCTTATTAAATTTTAGTTAACACGATAATTAAAAGTAATTCCGATACAAGGGAGAGTCGTCGGTCTTTCTTCCATCGAATTTCCAAGGCTTGGAAACAATGGCTGATGTACTGGAATTCAACGATATAAGTGCGGAGATCAAGGGAGGCATGGTAAGTCTGTAATTTTACCTATACCTGCTTTTGCCGTTATTGTGAATGGGATATATAATAACAATTTAAAATCTGTGAGTTTTCATAATAATTATGTACGTTTTATACGAAATTTGGCTTTTCGGCCTGGCTCAAACTTTAATGGTTTGCCATTGTCTAGTCAAATGGACCGCGGCAGCTTCTGCGCTAATCGTTGGAAGTTTGATTGTTTTCGATATGTATAAGTATAGCCATTTAAAATTCTACATTTCTGTGGAGTGTGCAGCTCCAAATATGTCTCTTCTTGTTAAACACAACAATACACATCAGTAGTTATGCCGGATCCAATTTTTCGGTACCAATTAAATCCTCTTTGATATTGTAAGCATAATTATTTATTTAAAGAAGTCTGCCAAGTCGAATAGGGATTGTAGCTTCTTGCTTGACGATGCACACAACTAAAATGTAGGTACCATAATACTAAGAATTGGATAGATGTAGACAAAAATTGTGTAGTTCCAAACCGTTCTCTGAAACTTATACGAATTATCGACAACCAGTCGGTGGGATTTGAGTAAATTTATTGAAGAAATGCATTTTCTGTTCCTTAGAGGCGGTCATTGAAAGAATAATGGGTTGATAATATCATTTGTTGCTGGCTAACTTTAGTAGTAGTAGTTTTATTAAGTATATGGTTAATTTTAAGAGAGGACAGATCCTATGTTTTGGGAGGTATCTCAAAGCAACTCAAATTTGGTTTCTAGGAAATCATTTCCCCAGGACTGGTTATGCCCAAAGACTGAAAACACTTTCAATTACTTCACCTTACTTCTTACTAACCACCCCTTCAGGTTTTATTAGTACAAACCGTAGAGTCCGAGACTTAACGTTCGATATGAATGCATTATGCAGTATCTAACGTATTCTTTCACATGATGATCGCTATAAGCTTGCTGTCGATCCTATCAAAACTGTTCGGGAGACTTATTTTTTATGCGTCAAGTGGAGCACATTCTCCCAACAACTCAGTTTGGTTTTGGCAACCTCCACTCCTGCGAATGGCAATTTCACAGAGTTCTCGATCATATCCTAGCAGCCTATGAGGAGAAATCGTTTGCTCTGGGCGTGTTCCTCGACATTGAAAAAGCTTTTGATAAACTGTGGCATGATGGATTGATGGCGAAGCTGAAGCCTCACGTAACCGACACTTACTATAGACTGATACAATCCTTCCTTCATGACCGTCATTTTTGTGTAACCATCAATGGTGAAGAGTCAAGGAAGTACCCTATTCTGGCTGGCGTCCCTCAGGGAAGCGTACTAGGGCCACTACTCTTCATATTTTATATGCACAACCTTCTTACCCCAGATCCCTCGTCTAATGGGATGGCTATTTTGGCACAGTTCGCCGACGACACAGCAGTTGTGGTGAGAAACACCTCCTGCGAGCAGGCTGCCCAGACACTTCAGCATATATCCGATGGAATCACTGCTTGGTCACTCAAGTGGAAAATACAACTTAATGCCTCCAAATCTGTCATCGTTCCATTCACCTGTCGCATCATCTACCAACCTCCCACCATCAACCTGTGCAGCACCCAACTTCCCATCAGCTCCAAAGTGACTTACCTCGGCCTCACACTCAACCAGCGCCTTACCTGGAACGCTCACATCACATCTCTAACCGGGAAGATTAGAACTCGTATTCGTCAACTCAAGTCACTTCTAAGCCACCCAAAGCTATCTACCCACATTCAACTTCTAATGTATAAGGTGCTCATCCGACCCATCTGGCTTTATGGGGTCTCTGGTGCTCCGCGTCACAAACTCAGATTGGTCATATACAGGTCCTACAGAACAGTGTACTAAGAATAATATGCAGCGCCCCGTGGCATATCCGAAACGAAGAGCTACAAAAAGACTTGGAAGTTCCTACTGTCCACGACACCCTTATAGCCACTTAACATCAAATGTACCTAAAGGCACCTGTCCACCCAAATCCTCTGGTAAATTCTATTCCTGTGCTCCGCCCCCCTCCTCGATCTGCTCGCCGCCTCAAAAGGAAATACCATTCGGACAACGCTGATGGCTTTAACTGACACTTGTAAACCTCGTGAACATTTGTGAACCTCTGTGCACTCTTACGTAATGTTAGGAGTTAATCTCCACGTATAAGCGCTTATCTATAAGAGCTTCTAACTAGCTCTTTCTTTATATTTTTGTACAAGTGAATCACTCTTAGTGCTATTCGTCTTTGTTATCCTTCTAAATAGGGCACTGCCCAAGAATGTATCTTTTTGAATTTAAAAAAAAAAAAAAAAAAAAACATGATGATGATCGAATACTCTTACACGTTTACATGTATGCAAGCAGTAGATACAAATAGAGCTGGAAATGAACGCACATTTTCATGATTCTGAACAATTTGCGTATGGGCAGAATTTCAATTTTATTAACATACAAGCAAGTAGGTTATTGTAGTCAATAGTAAATTATTAACCACTAGAATAAAACCAATGTATTTAAAAACTATTTTCCCCATTTCCTGTACAAATCAAAAATTTTATTTAGTCATAATTCTGGTAATTCTCCCAATGTTACTGTCACCAATCCGACTTCCTTCATTCTGTCAATAATTTGGTGTAACCTTGGATTTTTCTAATCGGATTTTGATATTTCAGTGTCCAGGTAGACTGAAGCTCTCTGACTCTGGGATTAGTTTCAAAAACAACAGGACCGGTAAAGTGGAACAGTTATCGTCTTCAGATCTTGAGCTCTGCAATTGGCAAAAACTCGTCGGAAACTGGGGGTTGCGTCTGTTTCTTAAAAATGGGCAACTTCACCGGTTTATGGGCTTCAAGGAATCGGTAGGTTCATTGTTTGTATTCATGATACACCTTTATTAGAAAGTTTTTTTTTTGCGTTTTCAGAACATTCCTTGTATATATCATGTTTACTTCTTATTTTCAAATCCAATTTTGAGTGACAATGTATTGGTGTAATGTCAATCGGTAGCGTTTGCTGCTTCTTTATCAGCTTCTTCGTTTTGTTTGAAATTAGCTTGGGCTTCAAGCCGTACGAGTTGGATTGGATCTCCTCTTTCAATTATTGCACCAATGGAACACACTGTTTCGAGGGTTAATCGTTTCTTGTGATTAAATGATTGCTGAACTTCCTTAAGTAAAGCCTTGCATAACTCAGAGCAGAAGATTGATCCTACCTTTAGTGCGCTGTAAGAAAAAGTTCTGTGGCAACTTGAAGAGCCTCCTTTTGATGAATATCTATAGTCTTGAAGCTGGCATGTTTGCCTATGTCATTTCTACCAAAATTTGACCACCTTCATTTACGGAGTTTAGTGACCTTATTAAACATCAGTAATTATGACAAGCCGCAAGTAGGGCAAGTTACCTACAATGATTAGTCTAATCAGCCGTTAAAATTTTCCTTCTCTAACTTGTAAACCGTGCATCCTACAGAAATTCGTACAGGAACCAAAGTTTTAGAGCCCAAACAACGAAGTGATTTCATCTCGAAAATAACAAATTATCTCCTGAACTTTAGATGTTACAAACTATAAAAGTTCAGGTTAATTTTTGTATTCTCCCCCCCCCCCTCTCCATATTTTTTCCTTCGAAATCAACTATCCATCCTGATACTGCTTTGATCGGCGTCTGTCAAAACATTTTCGACTCAAGGTTAAATATTTGCCAAGATTTATGTCTATCATGGATCCTTTCTCCATTGACTTGTAGCGTAATGCAGAAGTACCTATTGACATTTTACGTAATAAAATTGTCAAATACGGGAGTTTTATGCTGTCAATTAGTGAAAGCTTTTGTAGAAAAGACGTTGGCAAACAAGTATCAACTTGATAGACTACTGTGCAGTCCATAGATTCCTTCTGTTGACAAAATAAGAAGGGCACGCTATTTACTCAATGTTCATGTTTACAGGAATTGGACAAGGTTGCCAAGTTCTTCAAAAACAACTTTAATCACGATCTGCTAGAGAAGGAGCTGAGTGTGAAAGGATGGAATTGGGGCACGGCCAATTTCAACGGAGCTGTGCTCAACTTTGAGGTCAATAATCTGACAGCTTTTGAACTCCCTCTGAGCAATGTGTCTCAGTGCACCACTGGAAAGAACGAAGTCACCGTGGAATTCCATCAGGTTTGCATGTTTTACGAGAGCCTAACATAAAACGAAAATTAACATTTTTTTGCTGTCTCATTTTAAAACTAGCTGATCTAACGCCCACCTAATTTTTAACATGTACTTTTCAAAGCGGTTGGGTACTGAGAATAGTGCGAACATACTTAAAACAATTAGCTACTACTTATGCGAGTTGCCTACATTGTTCGTGGCAGGCGTCGCACAATGGGCAAAATCGCCAATTTAGGTGGATAAAGGTCAAGTCAAAAGTTTGGAACTTTTGAGTGCTTTACCTTTTTATTATTAGTTAGTGAGATTATTAATACTAATATTTCCCGCCATACCACGTTTACAAACAAATAGTAAAGGAGTAATCAGTCATGTTTACACAAGTGCCTGATAACCAGCACTGGAATCATCTTTATTCGATGGCCTTAATTATATTCAAGGTGTGTGTGTGTAGCGCAAAGTTTTATTGCTTTTGTTCTACAATGGACATTGCTGAGACAGGTAAGACATTAAATTTCTACATTCGTTATTGAATATGTATGCAATTTGTAAATGTATGCCCCTATTCAATAACGAAAAACTATGTTAACGGCAAGTTACCCCAAGGATTTGTTTCATCAATCCTTCTAGTTTTTAAATGTTGCAAAGAATTTTTGCGATTTTGTGCGTTTTGGGTGATACATAATTTTACCCACAGACGCTCCTCGCTTCTCAGAACAATATGGGTTTACATAACCCACTATTACGTCAGGCATCAAATAACGTTATTGCGTACCCTTAGAACCGCCAGGAACTCTAGTTTCCAAAAAGTGTCAAATTAAGTTGGCCAAGTAACAAACCTCGTAGAGGTTCGATAAAGTTGATCGTTTCTAATAGAAATAATCTCACTTTTTTCACATTTGTCCTTTTTTCTCCCTTATTGAACTATCTGGCGTCTTCCTGTTTTTTTTTTCCACAACTATATTTAGAGCAACTGGATGGATTGGATTTGATCCATGTGCAAAATCTGATTTTTGGTAGTGATACCCTAAAAATACCTTGAAAAATTAACAATGTAGGAGTACTACGTGGATACAGAAAACAATCGGCCAAAACCACTCCGTCGATCGATAGATAGATAGAGCCTATCGGATAAACATTTAGAGCAACTGGATATTGGATTTGATCCATGAAAAATGCTAACATATAAATCTGAAAGGAAAATACATCTACACAGTGGGTACAAAAATCATGAAAAAATAAATGAACGTCCCTTATCTCAAAAATAGAAATACAATCTGTTGGCCACATAACGATCACTGGACGTCAGAATCCGCTTATACTGTCCCTCGTACGACAATGGTACTGCGAGCACTGGCAACAGAAACTTCAGTCGAGGGTTAGACAGCATGGGGCACTGAATGATGAAATGCATGGCTGAGTCACTCAAAGTTGCAGATGGGACACGCTGATGGATAAAAATCGATGCGAACCCTAGGATCCTTGGTGCATGCTTTCCCAAAACTCGCATCTGAGCCAATGATCGCGTGATGTAAACTGGCCAGTCCTGGGTAAGATAACTCTGAAATGATTCCTGAAAGGCTACCGAACCGTAGTCTGGGCACTTATCTGACATTTGCAACACAACAAAAAATGACATTAGATTCCGTCAGATATCAAGTCCAGAGAAAAGAAACTTATTACTAACATAACACTACAAAAAAAGTTAGATTCCGTCAGATATAAGCAGAGAAAATGAGTCAAACATAGTTGAAAAAGTAAATCTTCAGAAGAAGCGTTTGAAGTTTCTCACTCGTTCGCCTGACGCGACGTAAAAACATTTCTGCCCGCTTTGGTCCTGATTCTTTCAACTCTCGATCCATGCGTTACCCACTCGTTTACACACTTTTACCTTCCTCCATATCATCTACCGAATAATTGTCCGCGATTCTGTAGGATTCAAAGAAAAAGAATAGAGGAAGGTAATCAAAACATGATCCTGGCGGACACTAGATTGATACAGCTCCATAAATTTGTTTTGACCAGAGTAATCGTCGTATACGCATGGGGGTGGTTTTGAACTGTTCGTTGACACTTCTACTTTAATAGAAAAATCTGATTTTGTTGGGTACCCAACCCCCTTAAACATTTGTACTTGGGATGAAATTGCGAGTGCAGTTCTTCTTGTACAGGGTATGCCACAAAACAACCCCCCTTTCCAACCAAAAATCATTATTTTCAGGGGTAATTTTTGTTGTTCACATAATCAATTCCATGAAAATTTGAACACCGAACCGATTTTTTTATTGCACACAACGCGCTCTAAAATGCACAAGCTGTTAAAATCGTTTTAATTGAATCTGCATGTTTTTTTCTAAAGATTTCAAATATTACCATGTTGAGACAGTGCGCAAATCAGCGTAACGTACTTCAATTTTTTTTACCCTAAGTGCCAAGAACTTTTTTATTCCGAATTCGGATTCTACGCCCGATTTCATGTAAATTTGACGCCTGGTTTCATTTTTTCGGCTGTCCCCAATCAGTTCAGCGATTGTGCAGAGTTGCCAAGTCCTCAAAATTATGGGAACTTGAAAGTTAGTAAACCCAAAGCGTAAAAAGTCAAATTTCATGGTATTCCGACGTGAATCCACGTGATAAAACAACATGAGATTAAACAACACAATTTACCAGAAATTACGGTTTAGGCACACCCTGTGTTCACAGACAAGTATTTTGTCAAAAGTGCAAATGCAGTTGCTCTCCTTTCTATAATAATCATGTCCATTCTCTCTCATTGTATAATATCTAAGCCTTTTTATCTATTGCCTTCGGTTTCAGAACGATGATGCTCCCGTTAGCTTGATGGAAATCCGATTCCACATCCCCCCCTCCGAATTGGCCGGAGACGATCCCGTGGATTCCTTTCACAGTCAAGTCATGCAGAAGGCCAGCGTCATATCGGTGTCTGGGGACGCTATCGCCATCTTCAGAGAAATCCATTGCCTCACACCGAGGTTTGTTAACAATAACAATTTATCTTCAACATTTCTGTATCATCAAGTATAAACGTTATTTTTCTAAAAGTCAAGTTGAAAGTATATCTTCAGCTTGTTTTTTGTATTGGGCCATTCCATACCCAGACAGACTTGAAATGTAACGACCCCCTCCGATTTTGTTCATACTTGGTGTAGTTACTTCCATTAACGAATAAAAAAGGCCTGCCAGGTCAGCTCCTCCAAAAATTAACGGTTTTGCAAGATATAGCAGTATGATTTTTTGACGATTTTTTCGATTTTTTATGACCTTGTAATACTTGAAAGGAATTGTTATATCAATTCTACCTTTACTTGATTACGATTTCTTCATATTATTCCCCCTTTTTCACCTTATTAATTACTAAGGTTGTTTTATATACAGATATATAAGGTTCAAGAAATAATTATACGCAAGGTTTCGGTAATATATATAGTTATTTATTCGATAAATGTATTTATTGCTCCAAGAATAATTACGGGGCTCCTATTAACCACGATGTGGAAAAGGTTTTGGTATTCCTTTAATATTTTTATTTTTATAAATAGCACCGCAGGTGGTATTAGGTAAGGAGTTCAGTTAATAGGATGGATCTGGGATATTAATATCAATTTGATTTAAATACAGAAATTGAAAGAACGGATTACCTGGTCGGATGAGAGCTGGGTAGAAAGTCGTGAGGGAAGGGGCTTATCGCAAGTTTTCGTTATCTCTCCTTCCCACCAGTCACTCCTCGCCTCTCCTCTCGCGATTGTTCCGCTGATAGCTGATAGATGGTGTCGGCTATCACAACCTAAACATGGTTTTTTGACTATATCTTCTGTTCCAATCGATCAAATTAACCGTACGCGGTCTGATTTTCTTCGTAATAAAGTAAAGAACGCAACGGACCCTGCAGAAAGCCGGTATGAGCTTCCGTTTTGTTTGTCGGGCGGATAACGTCCGTAAATCTTGAAACGCGATTTCTCTCGAGTCGCTCAGTAGAATTGGGCGTTCGAGGTCTTAAAATGTTTGTAATTACTTGTTTTGTGAGTAAATTTCATTTGATGGAGTTATAACGATATTAAGGGCTATGCACCGCCGTTCTCTTTCTAATCTCTTTTTAATCAATAGGTAGAACATACGACTCTTAATGAAGTCATAGAGTCGTACGTTATTATGAGTGGGTATTACACCTCAATATGAGAATTCCTGTTTTCATATCTAATTTTAACGTTATAATTGTCATACATCGTCAGTATAACTTTGGCAAAATTGAACTGAGTACGTAAACGATAACTCATTTCTGTTTTTCCTGTCAAATGGCATCCGTAACTCCATTATTCTAAAAGTGAGTATACAACATTGTTGTAAAACTCCAATACTGATTAATAAACTAAACACTCAATTAATAATAATTATTAATTATTATCTCTTTTTCACAGAGGAAGATACGATATCAAGGTCTTTTCGTCGTTTTTCCAACTTCACGGTAAAACTTTTGACTACAAAATTCCAATGGCCACTGTTCTCCGGCTGTTCACCCTTCCTCACAAAGATGGCCGACAAAACTTTTTTGTGGTGAGTTGATTCGGTGATTGTGGATAAGAAATTACAATTCCGTGTGTTTTTCTGTTAGAAACAAGTCTTAGAAACAAGTTTGCTGTATTGTGTGGGCAGTATAACACTCGAGGTGCCAATCATGAGCGCCAAGCTGATTATATCCTTGTTACCTTACCCCGGGGCGTTACAACCCATGGAGGGTTTGAGCTCGATCAATGACATGTCCCCATGCTGATCGGTCCATTGCCAGCGTTCACCGTCTGCGTGCATCAAGGTGTTGTAAGTCATCTTCTACCCCATCAACCCAGCGCAGCCGCGTCCTTCCACAGAATCCCCTTCCTCCCGGATTGCTACTAAATAATTTGCGGGCAGCCCTTTCATCTGGCATCCTCTGGACGTGTCCTGCCCACCGGATCTCAGCTCGTTTTGCCTCAGTTACAATGTCTGGTTCTCCGTACAATTCGGTCAGTTCACGGTTTTTTCGGATACGCCAGACTCCTTCCTCGCAGACCGCTCCATAAATTCCTCTCAAGATTTGTCTTTCCCAGCGTCTAAGCTGGATTTCCTCTTTTCTTGTGAGAGTCCAGATCTCCCCACCGTACCGCACTACTGGTCGTACCACTGTGCGATATATTCACACCTTGGAGGTTCTACTAAGACGCCTACTTTTAAAAATTTTTATGAGGGCGAAGTAACATTTGTTGCCAGATTTTATCCTTGCTAGGATCTCGTCAGTCTAGGAGCAGTTGTATATCCTTGTTAACCGACTTAAAAAAGGAGGCCGGACATGGATCGGCTTGTACGTATTTAATTTTGATTATGTATGTAGAATTGTTCGCACCTAAAGCCCTTAAATTCTTAACCGATTTCCCTCGGTTTATATTAATCTCAGTCTGCTCGATAGCGTCGCAGTGTTCAAAAATTTATCACGAATTCGGGTTATTTCTGCGTTTGAGGTCAAGCGCTGGTTCTTCTATCGGCTACTGGTTTAAAATTTGATTGCACTTCGTATTGCAGGGGCAAAGTTAAGTTCCTGGACCTGTAGAACACGATGTTGCGCTCAAAAACCGCCGAAAAGTACTGTATTCGTTGACAAATTGGCTAATTTAAGCAAGAAATAAAGAAAAAATGCATTCCAGCTATTCACCCGTTAGAGTCATGGACCCAGTAAATGTAGACAGTTTTCGCTTGGGTTGATCTTTAAATATTTATTTATTTACATACGGCTTACGCCAATTACAAAATGATGAAAGGACAGTAGCACTACTGCTTAAATAGGACCATGCTGGAATATTCGTTGGTATTCCAGTTTGGTCCTATTTAAGTTTCAAGGCATGGCACTTTTATAAGTTATTAAGCGGTTTTGCCAACTTAAGAAATTACTTTTCATAACTTCGCATTCCTTATTCAGCAAGATAGTCCACTTCTTCAGTATTTTAACTTATGTAGCTGTTCCCAAGTCTCTTTCGGAATTTCCCAAATCAATTTTAGAATTTTCAGAACTTTATAAATGGTGAAGAACATTAACGGAGATCAATAATTGATTGCAATTTTTTTAAAAGCTAACTGGCACAATCATTAAAACGGGTCTATTTTTTGTTTGTAGGTTGACAAAATACTAACTATCAGTTTTGCTTATTTCAGGTCAGTTTGGATCCACCTATAAAACAAGGACAAACTAGGTACCACTATTTAGTATTTTTGTTCGGACAAGACGATGAAACGTCTGTGGAACTCCCATTTACAGAGTAAGTGCTTCTTCTATATTTGTCCAATGTCTTAGTAACTAACATGAACATTGCGTTACATGTTGGATATTAATAAAATATTGTCCTCCAGGGAAGAGCTCCAAGAAAAATATGAAGGGAAGCTGAGTAAGGAATTGAACGGGCCAACGTTTGAAGTTATTAGCAAAATCATGAAAGTCCTCGTCAACAGGAAAATTACGTACCCCAGTGGATTTGTCGGGTTAGCTATTACCTTCGTATTAGTACACTATTTTTGTCTCATGTTCTTTACGTTTTCTTGTACGTAGATCACATCATTATTTATTTTATTTTTTACTGTAGGTTTTTCCATTCTGGCTCAGACATGATAATTTGACTGAGTAAACCCATTATTTGATGGAGACGTTTTTGAATTTCTGTTCATAGCCATTCAGGGACTCCAGCCGTCAGTTGTTCTTACAAGGCTGCCGCTGGTTACATGTACCCCCTCGAAAGAGGTTTTATATACATCCACAAACCTCCACTTCACATCAGATTTGAAGAAATCAACAGCGTCAATTTCGCACGTAGCGGTGGTAGCACCAGGTAAACGTTTCACTCGACCTGTTTGTCTTAATTTCCAGGAACAAGATGAATTCCCACATGTTTTGACATAAATATGACCTATGGCTGGTGGTCTTTCTGAAATTTCTAAACGAAAGTAACCCAGCGTAATCCTTCAATGGAAGTCAAAGTTGTTTGGGAGGAGTTGATAGAGTTTTGAATCGTAGTTACTTTTCATTTCTTCTGTCTTCCTTCAGTGAGAATATGCAGAAATGCAGCAATTGAATTTCAATCTTGACACAAAAATTTCGATTCCAAGTCTATCTAGGTGACTGGAACACTATCACGTTATTCACTTTTTTCCCAGTTGAATATTATTTTCTAAAAACCTAGAAATCCTCTATTTCTGTGATTATATTCAACCCTCGTGAAATTTCAGGTCTTTTGATTTCGAAGTGGAATTGAAGAGTGGGGTGGTCCACACATTCAGTAGCATCGAAAAAGAAGAATACGGGAAACTCTACGATTTCATCAATTCTAAAAAACTACACGTCAAGAATAAGAAGAATGTAAGTTCGTTTGAGTTCAGCTGAATCGTAGTGTATTGATATATAGTTGGGATGTCCAAATACATTGGGTACTTGAAGTATTTTCTTCAATTACTTGAGGAAATCTAATAGTATTTTACAGGAGTTGAGGGAACTAGCAATAAGAAAGTATTTTGAAAGTACTTACCATGTGCAATTCCCCTATTATCATTTAAATGATTAACAGGAGTACAATCTAGTTCTTAGCGACTGACCCAACAGTAATTTTTGGTATAGATTAGCAAACTATAGGTAATTACGATATCAATTGGTTCCAAACTGTCCGCTACGTTCCTCACAAAATTACAATATTCGTGTGTATCACTAAAATCAAGTTGAAGCCGTTCTTCAAAATATACAATAGAAATCTCATTTGTGCTTCTAAAATTGGATCAAACGTGCGTTCCTGCCTCACCCCTCCACTATTCTCGTATGAAGGAGGACAGGTAGTCCGAAATTGCTCCCCTTAATTTTTTGTAGTATTTTAGGGGGAAAGAGAAAATGTGCTTGAAGTACAGTCCTGATTTACTTGCACTAAGACTTGTGTACTTGAACTTGGAGCTTTAAGTACACTAAAACCTCGTTCATCCGGTACTCAATAATCCGCAATTCTGGTTTATCCGCGATGATTTCGGAAGAAATAATGAGAAAATTAATAATAAAAAGAACAATTAAATAAAAACGCCTACAGAGAGGAAACACAACAAAAAGGCGATCCCATATTGCTGGTACAGTACTGCAGAAACTTTCTGAAGGCGTTTTCTAGCCCTTGTATCTCAAAAAATAGTTGACACGGTTTATCCAGTAATTCGTTTATCTGTGACGACCTTGGTCCCATCAAAACCGGATAAACGAGGTTTTAGTGTACTCGCAATAGTACTTTCGATTTTTTCCAATATGGTACCTGTACTTTGTACTTGTGAACACATGTTTACCAACTCTGCAATGATATCTTAGGCCAATATTTTGAACGGCAATTAAACCTTTTTTGTGTTCATGAATGAATGAAATTACTATTTACAATGAATTTTATTATTTACAGGAAAAGGCTAATTATTCTATGGATGACTTTGGCAACTCTGACGATGAAAAAGAACCTGATGCCTATTTGGCTCGAGTCAAAAGAGAAGCCGAAGAACGTGATGATGCAGAAGGTGGAAGTTCTGAAGATGAGAGCACAGATGAAGATTTCAAACCTCCAGAAGAGGGTGGATCTGATGTGGCAGAAGAGTAAGTCAAGTTTGAAATACTGCTTCGTCTTAATACTGTAATTCTATATTTTTCTTGGTTTTATCTGCTGCCACCATGCCGATGACTTGCTTCTGAATTATGTTGGTAGTATCTATTTCCCGTTTTTTAGGACGACCCTCTGGTGTAAGGCTTCGTCAATAGATGCCTAATAGAATCGATCCAGGGGGGGGTGGCAACATGAGAAAAACAATAACTGTACACTCGCCATTCTAAAGGGGCCAACACACTATCAGTTTAACTGAAGGCAATCGTAAGGCCATCGACCGGGGTAGCCCACACATTTATCAGTTAATCTGGAGCCCAATGACTGCAGTCCGTGAAAACTGAAGGTGTGTGGCTGTTGGGCAGGCGAGGATTGGACGTGAGGCCAGCGACTGGCATGAGCCTGTCAGATCATCATCTCACTGGCCCCTCCCCACACACTATCAGTTGGCTGGCTGGCAAGTGATTTGCTCAGTTCAAAACGTGGAGTAGAGAGCAGTTTATCGTCCGGCCATTTTTTGAATTGTTTTTCAGAGCTGAATTTTTCAGAGAATTGGACTGAGGCATTTATTCAATTGACCCACCCCTGTTTGTGGAAAATTAAAGATGTTCAGTACAGTAACAAAAGATTACGCTATGAAGCATACAAAGTACCAAAAATCTCAAAGTTGCTGTCAACCTTTCTTTGGCAGTGATGGCCTGTCGAAGATGGCTGTCAAAAAAACGAAATAAAGCAGTTTCGAAAGTTTTCTTCGCTAATTCTCAAATAGTTCATGGTGAGGCTGCCTCAGTTCCCAGACCAATGACATATGGGAGCTACTGCATCTATCTTGGAGCGACTTTTTCGCCCAAGGCCTTTTTTCGGGGGGATCTCCAAAAACTGAGAACAGGAATAGCGCAGAACGTTTCCAACGAAGCGTGATGCAAGTGCATGATGCAGTTTGCCTGCAGTCCTGACTCAAGGCCGCCTACAGTCCGCCTGCAGGCAAAGGACGCAGTGTATGCTACCTCCAGGCAAGTATCTGCACTTTATTGCGTCCGCCTTTATTTAGGCGGTTGACTGATTGCATATCTTACTCGGCGATTTTGGTCTGACGGTCGCCTGTTGAGGCGATTGCCTGCAGGGCTTGTTTCGTACCACTTATTGTATTTTCCTTGGGAATCGGTGTATGACGATGTCTCAGACGTGATAAGAGCACTGAAAAAATGACAAAACTTCGCTGCCCCCTTAAGCAGGGTTCAGATCCATCCAGGAAGCTATCCGGAAAGTGAATTCGAGCAGCTGATTAGTTGGACATCAGGTGGGGGCTGGGGAGGGGGAATATTTTTTCCAGACAGGCACTTTTGAAGCAAACTGTACCCATCCGATTTTTCAGATATTTTTCGTTCTGCATCTGCGCAGTTCATTACTGCACATACAGAATGGCGTCGGGAACCAAAACAGCTGTGGTAGGAAGCATGGGAAACGAGTTGTTGGCTTGAGCTTGGCCGATTCCCCTCCATCCCCTCCACTGCTTTTTCTAGCTTCCCCTATCCGTATTTCCAAACGTTCCGGATGGATCTGAACCCTGGTTAACATGTTTGATTTTTATGTATCATACTTACTCATCCACCCGGTTGGTTTCAGATTTGAATCAAATCCTGAAACAACAGACTCGGAAGAAGGCTCCGATGCGTCCGGAGGTGGGAGTGGAACTGAAAAGAAAGAAAAGAAGGAGAAAAAGGAAAAGAAGAAGAAATCCGCTAAGACTATAGTAAGGCCATCAACCAATAAATCTCTGCTTTCATCGAATCAGAAAAGGCTGAAGTTCCGATAACACAGCTCCACAAACCAATAACAAAAAGTTAAAATCCACCGACCAGACCATGTGTACATAATGTTGTTGGGGTAGGTTTGACCCTGCCACCTCAGGGTCAAGGTCAAATCCACAAAAATAACGGTAGCCATGTTCTAACAGTGTACTTTTATGTTTTTGGGGTCGCTGAATCCGAATGTGGGGTTGGTTTGACACTGCGACCTCAGGATCAAGGTCATTTTAAGATTGAGGTATACTTGCGATGTGGGTACCGTTATTTTTGCAGATGTGTCCTTGGAATTACCTTGATCCTGAGGTCGTAAGGTCAAACCGACACTGGATTTGGATTCAGCGACCCCAAAAACATTATGTTCACATGGTTTGGCCTTTGATACATTGTCAAAGGCTTCCCGTGTGTCCACGAATATTCCCAGAACATACTTCTCACTAGCATCTAGCACTGCTCTCTGGAGGGTAGACAATGCACTGATTGTTGATCTACCCTTTATGAACCCTTGCTGGGCCGGGGATTTGTGGACCAACACTTTGTCTAGTTTGTTGACCATCACTTTCTCCAACAGTTTCCCTGGCACGCTCTACAGGCTTAGGGGACGGTACCCTTTTAGATCTACTTTCCACTGAGAGGGGAATATTCCCAGCTCAAAACCTTTCTGGAAAATGGCAATAAACCAGGGCACACAAGACTCCAGGCCTTAAGGACAACGTCTAGGAGTTGTAAACCAAACTTCTACATGCACATAAAAAATTTGAAAAGGGCGAAACCAAATAAACTATATTCAATTTGATCCGTGTGATGGATATGGTTAGTTGGCCCCTTCCCGATTTTAGAAAATCAAAGGTGAAATTCCTTGTTTACTTCACTTTACTACATTACTTTTGCGATTGCGGACCACTGTGGGGTTTGGTATTGTGGACTTAATAAAGAAAATTTTGTTTGGTTCAACACCACTCTTATATCTAACAAACTATTGCGAAAAGAGCTCAAGCAGCAAATAAATACTGTTTAAAAGGAATTTTGGCCCATTTGCGACGCTCAGAACCAAATGGTACCCTTCATCTTTTATTCCCATGTCATTGCAGAAAAGTTTGGAAATAACGCAGAAAAATTTCACAGAGTGATATTTGTTCAATGCATTGCTTTTGCGGTAACCCTATACATTACTCATGGGAACAACTTCCTAACCGACACAATTTTTGAAGTAATATTACCTCTCCTTTTGTAGTAATTAGGAGCCCCCATCGTGGAATAATGATCCTATTTATAACATTCCTTTGTCCAGTATTTGATTTTGGGTTCCTATAATTGAAGTGACTAATCAAGAGATTGCGTATGTAGGGTATTTCATGAGTTTTCTTTTGGGAAACCGTTAGAATATCACCAATCGCACCTCCCATTCATCTCTCACCATCCTGGACCTCGTTCTTCCCTTCTCGGTGATCCACTCTCTCCGAATTGTGTTCTTGAAGCGAATTTAATGAAAACATCATCTCTGTTTGATTTAAACTCCAAGTTGATTGGAATCAAAAGGTTGTGTATTTTTTCGGACTTCTTGGTTGCCTGTTACTTACTCCCTTGATGTGATTTTTATTTTACAGTCTGAAAAACCAAGAAAGAAGAGAGAGAAGCGATTCAAGGACGAGAACAAGCCTAAAAGAGCTCCATCTGCGTACATGTTATGGTTCAATGAGAACCGAGAGAAAATTAAAACTGATAACCCTGGCATTGCTTTTACTGACATCGCAAAAAAAGCTGGAGAGCTGTGGAAGGAATTGTCTGACAAATCCGTGAGTACTTTATAAATCTTCTTGATCCACAGCGTTTTAAAATCGACGGTTTCAACGGAAAACATTACTAAACCACCGAAGTGCATAGTAAATTCCGCAATCCCGGACAATAATTGTTCATTTTTAATGATCCCCGTTCTCGAAAGAAGGTGTATTTGTTTGGGAGAGCATATCCTTCTTGGACTGCGTTTCTTCGTTCGATATGCACAAAAAAAAAAAACTATTCTCGATTCTCAATTTTCGCTCAAATATTATGAAAGAATCGATTTCATTTTGATGAAAAACTATTTTTTCATAAATTGTGTATTGATACACAAGGTTACTGAGTAAACTGTTTTTATGTACAGTTATTATTATCATTTTCCTAAATCTTATGTGCCTTCTTTTTTCGCAGGAATGGGAAGGGAAAGCCGCCAAAATGAAGGAAGATTATAATGAGGCGATGAAAGAGTACAAAGCCAGCGGAAAAGCGGACGAGGCGAAAGAACGAGCTAAAGAGGAGAAGGCTAAACGGAAGCAAAAAGAAGGAGGAGCGGCCAAGAAACCTCGGGCCCCCAAGTCGGCAACTGTGACAGCGTCCCCCGAGAAGCGAGGCTCCGGCGGTGCTTACATCAGCAAAGAGTTCATCGAGGATTCAGACAGCTCGGACAACGAGGGCGGCTCAAAGAAAGAGGTAGAAGCAGAAAATATTCTTACACATATTATTTTTATAGTTCGGCCAAATAGTCTAACTTATATATCAAGGGTGATTCTCAGAGAAAGGGCAATTTTCATGAATCTTACGAACCACAGCTCTCAAACAAACGTCAATTGGAAAACCTTAGGTCTTACGTGGAGAAAAAACGCGAGCGACGTGATTTGGAAGAATCGCTTACAATTCCAAGACGTGTGTCCTACGTGAGATTACACATTGCGTTTTCACCAAAGCGGGATACGCCATATTTCCATCCATTCCTCCAGAATTATTTTATACCAGTTTTATTTTATATTCGGAAAATTGACTTCTTTTTCCGAATGCTGAATGCTTTCATAGACGCCATTGATGTATTATTTTGCCCCATAGGCAAAGAAAGCGAAAGCCAGTTGATGAAATTTATCGGCTCCTAGGTAAACTAGGCGAGTTAACACCATTTGTATCCTTACATTTACATTTTACGAGGGGAATTCATTAGGTACTTGAATATTTTACAAGAGGGGAGTTCATTAGGTTAATGTTTGATTAATTGAATGGTGTATGTACCCCGGCAATTGAATTTACAAGATTTTGGGACTTTTCCTAATTAATGGATTGATCATATGATTTAATTGATTCAGATGATTAATTGATGCGTTCAGTTTTTTCCCCCCCCCTAATTGATGGATGAGTTCAGTTTTTGGTCTGTTCTGAAATGCGTGTAATAAAACTGCGTTTGTCGAGACACTTGTCTTTTAATTCTACAATCCTCTATACAAGAAATAATTTATTAAATGCTGTTTTGATTTACTTGAAAAAATCGCTTCTGGAAGAGTATCTATGTTCACAATCTGATTCTGAGGTGAAAGGAGGTCCCTCTTCAGTAACCAATCCTTGGTCCATTTTCGCAGTTTTGCCCTTTTAATTTCCTATGTCTTTCTCACTAAATAAGCTGCAGTCGCACATGGGATAAGCTCCTCCTCATCCATTTTTTTATTAAAAAACAATAGAAACCACAAATAATCCACAATAGTTGTAAATTTGAGAACGCTCCCACCAAACGGCTAGCACAAGTCGGTTTGTACAAATGGCATCAGCGTGTGAACCGGCCTTTAGCCGTGGCCCGCATTGATACGTGAGACACTTCCATAGAATTCTATTGTTTAATCGTGCTAACAGATCGCGTTGGTCGCTTGCATTCGTTTTCCTCGTAAGACACGGCGTAACTCGTCATGAAAAAATGAGTTTGACATTGAAATTTATGTATTTATTCACATTGAATCCAATACATGGTGTCACTCCTACTCTTACTCATAAAACTTTTAAAATGCATCTTTTATCTAGAAACTCTAAAAATAATGACAGTACTTTCTTAATTGCCGTCAGCCTTGCTGTCGTCAGTAGTCCAGCCCGGTATCAATAGTGACTAGAGTTATTTTCGTTTGGTATTTCCACAACTAGATTGATTGATGGACTTATCACTCGTATACAAGTATATATATTATTTCACTGTAGTATTACGTTAACCATTGATGGAAAGGCTGAAGAAGAAAGGTTAACTCGTAAATAATCAGGAAATTATTGCTTTTCTCAATTTCACAGGCTAAGAAGAGCAGTGGAGACTCGGAGAGCGCCAAAAACGGAAAGAAAACTGAAGTTAAGAAGAAAGGCAGCAGTGACGAAGACGAGGGAAGTGAGAGCGAGGAAGAGAAATCCAAAAAGAAACCCGAACCTTCCAAGAACAAGAAGAAAGACAGCTCTGAAGATGAGGGTAGCGCGAGTGAAGAAGAAAAACCCAAAAAGAAACCTGATAAACCGAAAAGCAAAAAGAAAGAAAGCTCCGAAGAAGAAAGTGGGAGTGAAGAAGAGAGACGGCCCGAGAAATCTAAAGGCAAGAAGAAATCCGCTAGTGACGATGAGCTTTCAGAGGAGATTCTTAGCACCCCAACCGCCTCCTCGGACGAAGACAGCGATTAGCTATCAGTATTCCATACTTTTTTTTACTATTTTAATTTAACCGTTGGAATGAAATGCAGTTCCTTGTGATACAGTAAGTCGCGTTGGATGATGAAGGTGAGTTTACGTGTAAGTGAACATACCACGTGAATACGGAGTCATTGTTGAATTGCCAGAACATGTGACACGTGGTATTGTAAATACATTCTTTCTTCCGCATGTACATGTATGTGGCGTCTCGAAATTACATTTGAACGGATTCGTTGATTCGAGAGGTCGTAGAATATTTCGAAAGAAAGAGGCTCAGTTTATGGATGAGTCTCATGAGGAGTACTCAGTAATTCATTCAAGAAAATGCCTGTTGGTCGTACGATTTGATTTGAATAAATACAAGTTTTTCAAATATCTAGTGTCTGTGATCATTCATTATCCTTGAGCTGCATTTCTGTTTTGACTAGAAGAGGGTAGAGAAATGTTTTCAGCTGTCTGAAACAAGATTTCAGAGCTACACTTTAAACTACACAATAAGATTTCAGGGCTACACTTTATGCAATTAAGCAGGATTCCCAATAAAGGAGATATGATCCATTGATCCAAGAGGCATGTGGTACATCCCTTCATGAAAAAATACATTAATGCATACAAATCCGTTTCAAGGGTAATCCTTTGTATTTTTCAATGCTGAATTCGAATCCAAGGTTCAAAAAATCCCCTGAACCACAATATTTTGAGCTATGGCCAAAAAACTACCCTTAAATTGGTGTCAAAACCTTGTTTTTGAGTCATAAAATTGGATCGAAATACGACATTTTTTTTAGTGGATTTCTCCACTTGGATTTTTCAGATAAGGAGAGTACTTGGGGAAACTACCTCTCTCTCAATCACCCCTTCCTAGGGGTTGAAATTTGAGTTCTCACGCCAAGTCGAGTGGGGTATGGATTTGGTGGCGTTTTTGGGGTCCCTGAGATCGAATTTGAACTTCCGAGAGCCTCCGAAAGAATTAAAAGTCAATGGAGGAGACCCTAACGAAGTTTGAAAGCCTTTTCAAAATCATATTCAATTTCAGCGAACCTGGAAACATAGAAACCCTTACTTTATTCGACTTGGAGCGAAAAATCACATTTCAACCCCTAGGAGGGGGTGATTAAGGGAAGAAGAGGTGATTAAAAACATAGAAATCCATGGAGGAGACCCAATCTCAGGGAAAAAATTTCACTTTGCGAAAAATGTTCATCTTTGGAAAATTTCGGTGTTTGGAAGATGCGTTTAGGAAATCAGATTCCGAATCCAAATCTGCAAAAATGTTGGGAAATTGGAGAAAAAAGCGTTTTAATAGCGAAAAACGCGATTTTTTGAAAAAACTCTTAAAAATAGCATTCTCAACAAAAATCGCTGTTGGCGGCGATTTACTCCATTTTTCCATGTAGAGGGTGATCTACGAACTCTTGGAAGTTCGAATTGGATCTCAGGAACCCCAAAAACATAGAAATCCATACGCCACTCGACTTGTCGTAAGAACTCACATTTCAACAGCTAAGAAGAGGTGATTGAGGGGTAGGTAGTTTCCCCAAGTACTCTCCTTGTCTGAAGTTAAAAAAATGTAGAAATTCACTTGAAAAGATGTCGTAGTTCATCCCAATCTCATGACTCAAAAAGAAGGTTCTGACACCAATTTAAGGGTAGTTTTTTGGCCATAGCTCAAAATTTTGGGGGTCAGGGGATTTTTTGGACCTTGGATTCGAATTCAGCATCGAAAAATACATAGGGATAGTCTACTTAACGGATCTTGACTTTTTTTGTGGAGATGTGTTATCCTCGAGCTGTATTTCTATTTTGCCTAGAAGAGGGTAGAGAAATGTCTTCAGCAGTCTACGATTACAGAGCTACACGTAATGCTATTAAGCAGGATTCCTAATAATGGTGGTACGATCAAAATATCCAAGAGGCATGTGGTACATCCCAGTATGAAAAAATTCATTGATGAATACAAATCCGTTCCAAACCATTCCAAGACGGAATTGGTGAGAAAAATTGTAGTGTCTTTGTGACAAAATTTGTCCACGCTGTCAGTATGTAATTTTCAACCAATTTTCGTTATTCTTAATTTGTTCGATCCCAATTTGGTCTAGTTTTGCAGCAAACCACGGAAATTTTGCTTTTGATGCCTGGAGGAGGTGATAGACTATACCTAAACCAATAAATATAAGGTGAAGGATTCAGGCCAATAACAATTTCGTAATGCGTATAAAATACAAATACATTTTATTTTCATTAAAATTGGAAGGCAATTTTTTACAAAACCATCAGCGTAAATTTATTAATAATGAAAACGTTATAAAAATATTGGCAAGAAATAGTTCACAAACATGTATCACATCACAAATTAATCTAGCTGTTGAGAAACTTGATGGTGATTGGTACTGCAACGAAATTAAGGCTCCAATCTAGTTATGAGCTGTTTACAGGTTCTGTGCTAGTTCAACTAAATTATTAGACAATATGCGGATATTCCTCGGAAGGAATAATACAGAGCTCCTCTGCTAAGATGCGACTGATTGGAAAGTACGAAATACTAGAATGGGGAATTAGCAAGAATTTTCGATTTTGAATTCTACCCTTCTGTTCTGAAATATGCCCATAAAGTAACTCAGTCTTCTTCGATAACAACGAAAAAATGAATCAATGGAGGGTGATATCAAGTAAATGAAACGAGTGAGCTATAAATAGGACTTGAAAAACTCGGTTTTAAAAAGAAATTTGAAAACAAAATTCCACGGCAATTAGGTATATGAGCTGATCTTACCCTCATATGATACTAGGCGATTTTTACTGGTTCCAAGTAAATTCACATTCATGTTTACGCTCAAAGTTCTAACCGTTGGGGAGAGCAAACGGATGAACGTTAAGCGGTCTCGGTCATTCGATTCTTTGAAGGGGTCTATCAATAAGGAACATAAAAACAATTGCGTCACTTCTAAAGTTTTCGAAATTCAGATTCTTCAATTTTTTCCCCAAATTTTGGGACGAATTTCATCAACTTTGCTTCAGTAGTTCCAGAAAAAAGCTCCGCACTGCGGATGGACGGTTTTTTTTTTTTTTTTTTTTTTTAAATTCTACACAAGGAGCCAAAATGCAAAACCACCTTCACCCGCATAATCGGATTTTCGAAAAACCGAGAAAATAAGACAGAGTTCTAATTGAATTTCTAACATGAAATTCAAATTTTTCTTTTAAACGAGTTCAAAGAATAAAAGCGGAATATAACGTTGTCTATATTTCCACGAGAATATTGGGTTACACAGTTGAATCGATTTCGACGGTTAGATCATCATGAGTAACAAACCTAACCATCTAACTCATTATTATTGTGGAAATATAGACAACGTTCTATCTAACTCCGTTCTTATTGAAATGGGTTTCCACAACTTCATCACGAGTGGCTTAGTACAAAAGTGTCTAAAGCCAGAATACATCAAATTCCGTCAGATTTATGAGAAATTTTCACTTTTAAATTTGGATCAAGTTGGATTTCGCACCAACCAGTCGGAATAAAAAAAGGTTTTGCTATTGTTTAACAACCAATTTAGGTACTTATTATCTTATCATGACCAATTGCTGTTGATTGTTGTTTTTGTTTCCTCAGTGCGAAATAACCAACCATTTTATGGAATAAAAACAATGGTGTGAGGTGAAGCTAGTAACTGACGGAGTTCACATCTGAAGTAAATGTGAAATTTCTCCATCCAAGCAGTAACAGGGTTCGTCAGGTGGTTCTTCCTAACCTTCACACACTGTGAATCACAGTAAGCTACAGACTACCTGATTGGTCGGTTGGATAAAGCTGAAACTGCATTAAACCGAGTGGTAGATGATGTTGAGTTTGCACCAAATCTTACTTTTCAGATAGCACTTTCAATGGGATAAAACTGGATTTGAGCTCCACTGTCATTAAGATTCTACCAGGCTCAAGGTCACGATAATAACAACAACAAAAGTCATTTCGAAAATAATGGCATGAATGAGATTTTGCACTTCAACTCCTCATATAGTAATACAGTAAAACAACAAATGTTGGGGGAGGTTTAAACATTTTGTTTCTTAATCGATTAGAAAGATTCAATATTTAAAACAGCAAACCAAAACCTTGCGAATTCCCCACAACAAACATTAAAATTTCACAATTTGTGCTTTTTAACAGATGCAATAATTCTAGATATAGAAAAATAGATTCATCTAAACCGCCTTTGAGGCTAATACTTGTTAGTGGACATTTCCTTTTAAAAAACTGAAGACTAACTTGGCACTTCTTGTCAACTAAATTCTATTATGCATGCAATTGACTACATCAGCAATCGGAAAAACCATAAAATAAATATTTCAATTCATCATTGTAAATGCAACATTAATATAGATTTCTAATACTTTATTTTTCAATTAATTTTTTCTAAACTCTACAGTTGAAAACAATATATATGTCTACCCGAAAATAACGGTAGAAGCATGCGTCGTAGACTATTCATGTAACGCTCTACGCTTGCAGATAAAATCTAAAGATTAAAAAAAATAAAAGCGTAAAAGTGTCATCCTCAAATACGATATAGGTACATTATTTAGTGAATGCCATAAAGCACACTAAATAAGGAACGAGCTTGATTCAGTCTAAAGTTCGGATTGTTGGAATGAAAGCTCAGACTTCACCAAAGTAAATGCATCGATATTGCTAGGAACTGTTGAACAATTATAAGATTACGGCAAGAAAAATTACTTCAGTAGGATTTTACACGTTAATTCAGTATGAAAATGCTGTCATCTTTCACTAGTAAAATAAAATTGCTCCTTACGCTCCACATACGTGGTGTTTTTTTACTAGAATAATTCTTGACCACATGAAATAACTTTCATTTCATGGATTAAACGTAGGATATGTAAATGCACGAGACAGGATATCATTGAAAAGTCAAACGATTTGGACAATGTATGAAAGTAGAAAACCTATATCTATAAAATCATGTTAGTCTTATTAATTTGGTATACAACCTATAGCCTTGGAATAAAACGTAAACTCAATTACTTGGATGTTCAACGCTAAAAGGAGAAAATTGAGTACTCAAGTAGGTGGTTATGGAATTTTTGAAACGTTGAATCAGGCAAAGGGCAGAACGAGGTTTATGTGACGCCCAATGCAGACAGTTCTTTGATGCAGTTGTCCAAAAAGTTGGGGGACAGCGCTGCGAGGGGTTCGGTTTTTTGGTGTATTCCGTTCCAAGTGATGACGTCTTCTCTGCCAGTTGTCAACGACCGACCTACAGTGAAGACCAGTCTTCTCTTCCAAGCGACCTGCACAACACAAAGGTGAATTGATGAGCTCCACGGGAGATCTTACAAGATAGAGTCGGATCAGTTAGTGAGTTTGAAGGGTGAAGCTGAATTCCATTGTAGGGATTAAAGAGTCGAAGGATCGACGAAGCTGGCACAAAATGTATCAAAACCAAAGACCTCTACTCCTACCTCAAACCGTTGGCACAACTCCAAAATCTTGGATATTTATGCAAGTCTTTTTCACACATGACGGCTCCTCAGCTTGATCTTCCAAGCTGGCACATTTCTAAACGCGCCTGCAACAAGTCATGTTTGTGTGCAGCCAGTCCTAAGCCTGGAAAAAGTGCGAAGGGGAATGTGTCATGTCCGCAACCTGCACGACAGACTATCGATCTTCTTCCCACCACTTCTGTTTGTCCACAAATTGTACCTCCGCAATAACCTCCGTGTTTCATGAAATATTGTGGAGCGTGTCCACTGTTCACTCGTCAACAAGAAATGAGTAATTTCAAATGACAAGTAGGTAAACGAGAAGGGGCACCGACGACATGGAATCTATCATGCTCATTCTGGTTTCATCCTAAATCATTGAAGCAGGGTTCACATCCATCCAGAACGTCTGGTAATATGGATAGAGAAAGCTAGTAAAAAACAGTGGAGGGGATGGAGGGAATTGCGGAAGTTGGGAAGGCGTACATAACCATCCTGCACTATGGCTGGAACCATCTGGAACAGCTGTTTCCCGAGCACAAGCCAACAACTCATTTCCCGTGCTTCCTCCCACAGTTGTTTTGGTTCCCAACGCCATTCCATATGCGTTGTAGTGAACTACGCAGATGCGGAGCAAAAAAATATCTGAAAAATCTGATGTGCACAGTTTGCTTCAAAAGAGCTTCTCCGGAAAAAATATTTCCCCCTCCCCAGCTGATGTCCAACCAATCAGCTGCTCACACACACATTTCCACATAGCTTTCTCAATGGATGTGAACCCTGCTTAAGTTGTGTTATTGCATGTGCCTTGAAGCTCTAGTTCATTATCAAATTTAATTTTCTTTCCCCCTTGCTCTTCCTCAACTCAATCTCCAATTGAATTATTCTTGGATTAATTGCAAGTTGTAAATATCTCGAAGATGAGACATCAACCAAATGTTGTTTCAGCCAATAAAAGGTTAGAACCAACAAGTGTTGATCATTTCAAATTAACATCCAGTGGATTGTGTTTAAAGATTCACCCTTGAGGTGAAACCTGATCACTCAGCAACATAAAGCTGTGGACATCAGAACACGATTTTTCTGACACCAACATCTGAAAATTACTCATAAATAACTAAGATACAAAGCCTAATTCGGCAAGTTCTTCAAATTCATCCACATTTATTTTTATATTTTCTTTCTCTTGAATACCTGCATCCCACGTATGATCGACATCACCCACATCCCATTTCGTTAAAGTAAGAAGAAGAAGAATAGGATTCTTGCAGAACCATCTTCGCTTCATAGAACTGAGAACTTACCTGCAATAGTTTGAGGACATGACGTCCCCGCTTATTGTCTGGCAGATAGCAAACTCTGGGGAAGCCCACAGCGTAGTAAGGTCGTCCAGGATTGGGATGCTCCCGTCCTTGAATACCAGATGGAATACTGAAAAGAAAGAGAATGAGTTTAAAAACGTCTGGCAAGGGAGGTGGGCTATATCTCATCAACATATTGTAAGAATTGATTGATAGATCTAGAGAAATTGGAGTTCCAGATGATTCATGATAGCCAATCCAACGGAATTCACCGTCTAAGGTGTATAAATAGGGGACCAAAGAAGAGGTAATAGGACCATTTCCCTGACCAATTCGTCCAAATCACTCTATTAGTATCGGGGGTTCAACAGTAACAACCAATTACAGGTTTGTGTGTCCTCAATGGTTAGCACAACCAATTGCACGAAGTTCGTACGGTATGTCGGGGTACTGAGGGGCAAGAACACCGCCCAAGTGGGTGCTGAAATACTGCCTGACTGGGTACAGCTCACCTGACTGTCGACAGCCGAACTGGGTACTCACCGTTCCTGACCCCGTGGCACTTTCTATCAGAGAAGTGAACGCATAAAAACAGATTCTTGGGGGGGGGGGGGGGCTTGGTAGAAGTCAAGAGTAGGTGACCCCTTCCTGATAAGACCGTCGCCATATTGAGAAACCCGATGTCTCCTATCGATATAGGTCCACACTTTCGATGTGTGTTCTGTCTAGTTAGATGGTCTGGATGCTGGCTTCGCTTGCATCTCAAAAACAAGGAAATATCCTACATCAATCCTTCTAGTGAAGTATAGATCAGTTGGACAAATAGATCAGAATGTGTTAACACACTTGTGTCTCTGCGTATTAAAAATACTTTTATCGATTTTTATTTTACTACTTGAATTGTTGTCAGCTTATCAAAAACAAAAGGATATGTGGGGAGCGCCTATTGGCTGAAGGCCTATAAGGTGACGTCACTATTTGCCAATAACATTATACAAAATTATCAACATCTGTTCTTACTACCCTGTTGGGTTGTTGGGATGATCGACCTCTGTACCCAGTCGGGCTGTCGCGGCCTGTTGGTTCTCGCCCACTTGTACCTAGTCGGACATCGCTACGTTTTCTGATCCCCAAGGATCCTCTGAATTTGAATGAAATGGGACCAATGCAGTGAGCTAGAGTGGATGTTTAGTGCGAAAAAGGTAGAGATTCGAAAGTAGGTGGGCACTGGTTTTTATACATGGGGTTCAAGCAGGTATTGCTGAGGAATTTGACCTCAAAAGAGAACACTCCGCTATCTATCCTGAGGCCTTTGATGATACGCGAATCAGCACTATCGCTTGTTTCTCTTTCAATTTTAATTGTTCACCTGATGACAAGTTCGAATGCAAAGGCATCCAGGTGTGTGTTCACCTCGATTCTTGCTGTGGAATCACCTTCCGAAGGTAAGTACTTTATGCCCCACCCAGCATCATACCAAGCTGGGAAAAGCAAAAACCAAATGGAAATAATCATTTGGGAGATCGGTTTCGAATTTTTGAGTGAGCATAAAACTTCTCTACCTTCGACACTGGGGAAGCAAGAGTTTATCAGTTATTCTGTTGTAAGAAATGTTCGTACGAAGAGGTTACATTGGAATTATTAAGAGTATATGTGTATTTGAATATCTGCAGTAAAACACTCACTGATATGTAATTTGAATGAGAGAAGCGTTAGGATGACTGGGGATATTCGGTTCGACAATCGTCCAATCCATCGTTCCCCTTGGTTGATTCCCCCGTTTCTCACCGTAGATCTCATGACAAAGAGGGCATTCAATGTACAGCCACTGAAATAGACGAGAAAAATGGTTGTATCTCGGCAATTAATCGTTTACAAAGTTGCAGTGAATTGGAATAGGTAGAAAACTAAAGGAACTCACGTTTGGGAAGTTCGGTTGACTTGTGAGCATTGAGTTCAAGCAGTCGAGGTGAAGAGCGTGGGAGCAGCGAGAAAGAGCGACAGACATTCCAGTGGTGAAGGGGCAAAGGCAGATGGGGCAGTCACCTTCTATAGGTCTCTCCAGGGCCACAACGTACTTGGAAATGCCCGCACTTGCTGGATCCACACCTTCAAAAAGAACAAAACATGTTGGTAAATAATGCGTGCATTGTAGGGACGTCCCGATGCCCCGTGTTTATATAATCACACTTACATGACGATTGTGGGGGTGTAGTAAAATAAAAGAATTCACATGAAGCTATACGGAACGACTGTATTTCACCAATGTTCACATTAAACTGAACTTTTCTCTCCTCGAGCGCTAGCCTATCAATTCAATTAGGGTCCAACATGAAAATATAATTACAGACACAAATAAATATTTCTAAATATATACCCATCCTATATCAAACCCTTGATTGAAAAGAAAAAAAACGGAAATCGGCTGAGAATTCTAGTACGTATGAGGAGTCCTTTAATGGATCGGCCTTTACCCCCACCATTCCCCTTCCTGAGAGTAAATTCAACATTTCTGAGGTTTATTGTATCACTGTTACAGTTGTTCCACAATTCAATTTGAACGTTCTGTTTCAAAACTACACCAAAGTTCTTGATTGAACAAAAAGGAAACAAGAAAATCGAAAGTATAACCTGTACATGCAGCGTTCCCGCTATTTATGGCTAAAAACATCACAAAATCTGATCCCAGGAATCAGTTTGACTGCGGTGAGTCGTGCTACGTATCATTTCGTTGCAAGTGTGGATTTAGGTCTCTGGCAATAACCCAGAAGACATATTAAGACAATTTTTCACGGTGGAAGGGCGATAATGTGTAATTCGCCAGAAGATTATGAGAGGATCATGAGCATTTATCATTTTATCATTCAAAACGCGATATCTATCTCATTTGGATACTAGTACCGATTGGAACTCAAAAAGAGTCAATTATACCACACCAACCACTCTCTCCTTGGCTGTATCTTAGTCAACATTTCACCTCCTCGTCCGACATGATGCAAGAGTTCCTGCATCATGAGGTATCTACTTACCATATTACTTATTACTTGATGTTAAATTACAGATGAAGCACAAGACGTGTTACCGCATCAGCATACTGTTTTCCGTTTGGATAGCAGGATTTTAATACCCAGACGTCCCCACAGAGTTCGGAATTGGGAATTCAGCTGCGAGGGTCGTCAGCCCAATTTACCCATTTAGCTCGTATGCACCCGTGTCTTGAGTCGTGAATATATACAGTCAGAACTTTCCTGTACTAACTACATAATTTAAAATCAAATCTTCTTTATCATAAACCTTGAAATCGTCGTTTCGTTTTATGACAAATTTAAGAGGGACTTCAGGAAGAAACTTGATCCTTTTCTTATATTTTGGAATTTTCTAACAATTTATGTTTTACTGAGATTTATGCGCCAACCACGGTAAACACAATCGGGTTTATGCTTGGGTAATTGGTGCGTTTTATTGCATACCCTGCCTCCGCAGCAATCCACCCATTAAGCTATACATAGTTCGGAGGAAGACCTCCGAGTTGAAGAAAATCATATCCTATTCACCAAAGAAACCATTAATGACAAAGTCATTCTTTTCACCCAATATCTTACTGTACAATAAGTCAGATACTCACCCACAATGGCACCGTGAGACGGTGACGATTTCCTCGTGTCAAATATGAAAACATCATCGCTGCCGTTGCTGCAATCCAACAGATCGACCTACACAAACAAAGTCGACCATGTAGAACGGAAAACAATAAACTGAAATATTAAACGTTACCTAATTTTGGTAAAGATATACTCCTGCTCAAAATAAACGCACCGCCCAATTTCTTCGTTTATTCCCTTCTCTTTTCACTGATCAAGTTTTTATCCATTTGAACACAACATTATGCACATGCACATGCATATTTGGGACATGCTCAAAAAAATAATTTGACCCCCGGATTAGACAGGAGGGACCATTCGCTCAGGAAGGTATTAAAACAGCGATTAGCGCATTATGTCCCGTAATTCTTTTCGTCAGATTTTCTCCATAAAACTTTGTAAAATGGTTAAATGTACTGCTGGAAGTGGTTCCATATGCACCATTTCAGGTAGCAATCGGGAGAGTCATTGTTGCAAAGAAGCTCAATGCTCAATAGCTTCCTGTACTGTGAGATCATGTATGGAAAAAAACCAGTACCGCATGAGTCCCTGAGTGCTACACGGCACTCACGGTTGATTTGATTGCATAAGGCACTGATAATGACAAAAAAAATTGTTCAACGTGATGTGTCAACGCTAACAAAACAGTGAATTGAATCCAAATTAAACAATAAAAATGACCTTAGTGGTACTTACGCCAGTAAAACTTTGAGGCGGTTCATATCTACAAAGTTGTTTGACTTTGAAAACTCGTGTCACAGCTGAAAACGGAATTAGAGTTCGCGCTCCGTGTCCTAGACAACTGTACACATCCCAAGAACGACATAGGGCCAGCTAGAACTTGATTAGCTGCGCTTACAGCAGCCCATGGATTCATGCTCTCTTTGTGCCGTATGGCATCACACGGACATAATAGGTTAGAATAGCCACAGATGTAAGGCTCTCACTCGAGCTAAGAGAATGTAACTCTAAGTAACACGGAAAGTAAAAATTTTAGAACTCCACACTTTTCATCAATTTATCCACAATAACAAACTATTTTCCTAGTTTTATTTATTATCATTTAAATTATTAACAGGAGTACGATCCAGTTCTCAGCAACTGTACTGACCCGACAGTTCCTCCAACCCTCAACACTCCTTCAACCTTCAACTAACCTTCGGGTGGGCTCCTGTCGCCCTTTGTCATCCCGGCATCACCACTTTTCCGTCCACCCGAGGGGGTCATTCGTGTACAACCCCCCCCCCCCCCCCAGCCGTAGCTTTCTTCTCTGTTTACTAGCTCCCCTCATCTGAGCTAGAATCCCATATTTGTAGGTTGCATAGGCAATTTTTTATCTTCGGTACTTAAATGTGTAAAATTAATCATTTAAATGATCTGGAAACGGAAACTGGAAACAAAATCTGTGCTTTTCTTGAAAATAAAAGGGGAGTCATTGAAGAAATGCACAGTGGTTCGTTAATGTCGATCCGGAGTGTACACCCGATTGCTCTCTGAGTTACCTTCGAGTTTTTATGTTCGCTTTCATGGCTGAGGTACGTGGATACCGTGTCCACGCTTGGACGCCTCCCGCTTTTCGTGCTGCTGGAATCAACGTCCAACAAAGAACTGTTGCTTCTCCTTTGGGCTGACGAATTCGGAACGCTGTTCACGCTGCTCTGAACTCCAAGGGGAGGTTGACACGCGTTGCTTCCATTCTTGCTGTTGAGACCTGCAGAGAATAATTAATTGATTAAAATTAGCCGCCAAAATGGATGTCGCTTTCCAGTCTAACTGTATGTAGTGGAAGCTTTGTTTTTCGTTTCGAGACATGAACATTGTCTGGCTTATTATTTTTAATAATGCACCTTTGTAATCAAAGAAGAAAAAAAAATGGTTAACCCCCTCAAAAATTCTTGGTTTACGTTCCAAGGAACGTACACTTCAAAAATCTAATATAACAAATCCGTCCGTCCCCCGCACAGTGGTCTAGAACCCCCAAAAAGCTGGCCAAAAATCAATGAATCGAAAGTCTTAGAAATTATTATACGCTTTTATGGGCCAATGAACTAGAATCCCTGGAGAGTGTAGAACACTTGTCACAACATGATGCAAAACATTTTGAAGGTCGGAACGGATAGCGTTTACTAGCGGAATCAACAAATCGACAATGTCATCTTCGGGTACACAATGCTCATTTTCCATTCCACCTTGTTTGAGGACAGTTGAACTTTTCCCCCGTCTAAATACCTACTTCGTAAACATCCCTGGAGCTAAGCGGATTTTGTAACATTTTCCTTGGACTTCCGCGTTAAACTTGGCAGCAAATCAAAGCCTAATGCATGTAGAAATTAATCCTGGAAGAACCAGATGCCGCAATGCGCCCAAAGATCCGATTTTCCGTAATTTTTAGCGAATTTTTTAAGAAAATCGAGCCGTTTTAGAGATGTCTAACGTTGGATACGTCCGAGTTTCGCCATAATGTTGATATGAATGTGAATTCCAATAAATTTACATGAGAACGAGTTCCAACAAAATATTAATACTGGCCAAAGACTTTCGCATGACTTTCGTCTTGAATGGAATTGCAGAATGCAGGCACGAGGTGTCGCGTTTAGATAATATACTTTGCCAGACTTTGTCTGACATACATAGATAAGTGAGTTACGTAGAAGGGCTATCTAACACAGAAACAATGAACCTCTGTGTAATAATTTGCAGAGTTTTTTGTAAGTAAATATAAGAAGAAAGACATTTATTTTATAAGTATCTGCTATCTATATCATGGGTACAAGAAACTACACAAATTCTAATCAAATGCTAAAAATGTTCTCAAGTATAAAACTATGGTAAGTATAAAATATGGTAATGTTTTTCCCAGCTTATATAAGTTGTTCATGGACAACAGGGTACGTAATTTACACAAATTCATTATATATTTTAAGGAGGAAAGATATTTCTGTTGTTTCGTTTGGCCCGCCTGCGCCTTCTTTCATAACAACCATGGCATTGTCCGACTGGGCGTTGATTTGAACGTGCATATTCTCCTTATCCTTTAACGAATATTGCAATAATTTTAATTACATATTAATTATCAATAATGAGGTTAGCTACAGAAAAACACCTAATGGTTTCACTATTAATGAACCGGATGTTTGAGGCAATTAGGTACTGACTCTGGTCTACAGTATTCGAGCTCTAGAGAAACAACACTTACCGAAGATGTTCAGATTGTTCAAGATGGTTCGAGCGATGTTTCCAGCGCCGTCTCCAGAATGTTTGGATTTTTTCAAAGACTTCTTATTAGATTGATAGCAGGCCCCTTTTTTCGACCCTGCACCTTTGCTTTCGTTTGCAGGAGGGCGTTTCCCTAAAATTATGACAATTCAAAACGTTATTGGATAAGTCCCACATTGACATGACATTAAGCTCTTAGATCAAGAATAAGTAAATAAAAAGTGAAGTATCAAGTAGATGTGCTTTTGACCACAGAAACGATGGAACGTTATTATTAAGAATGTACAATTTACAGCAGACCGAGAACACTCAGTTTCGAGGATAATACAGTTGGTATAAGTCTAATAAAATTCAGTGATTGGAGTGCCATTTATAGATATAAGACATTCCATTCCATTTATACAAGAGCAAAACATTCGAAAACCAGCCCTGCATAGGGACCCCAATGCCCCCAGGCCCGGCCTTTGTAAAGGGGGCCGGATTTTCTTGGGAGAGAGGCAAAATGGGAAAAGGGACAGACCAACCTTTCGTTTCCGATCTGGGCGAGCTTAAACGCTTTTGAATTAATTCACCTGGTCGTTTGAAGTTCTAGAAGCTCCCTTGTTTAATTTCGAATCAGTTAGGAAGTATTAATACAGAATTAATGCATATATATGCTGCATCATTTTCAATTGTCCACAATCGGTACTTTTCCGTCCTGCAGTGAGTTCAAGTACCTTGGAGGGTTGACGAGGGTTGATGACGTCGGGGTTGAGATTATTGCTCTCCAGAGGGTGATGAAGTTTCGAGGCCTCTCGAGGAGTGCAAAGAAGGTAGAGTATATAAGACTATTATCAGACCTGTCGTGCTCTATGGAGCTGAGACGTGGGTTCTGACTGAAGCAAATAAAAGGCTACTTGCAAGATATCCGGACCAGTTTTCAGGGATGGAAGGTGGCAAATACGGACAAATGCCGAGCTGCTCCAGTTGTTCAAAGAGCCTGAATTGGAGGCCGTCATCAAGAGCTACAGGCTCCGTTGGCTGGGCCACGTTGAGCGGATGCCACTTATGAGAGCCCCGAGAAGAATGATGTACGGGAAGCCAGGAGGAAGAAGACAAATCGGAAGACCGCGTTTGCAATGGCTGGATGATGTCGAGAGGGACCTTAGGATGTTGGGTGTCAGGAGATGGAGAACCATCGCTGCAGATCGTGATGTATGGAGAAGAAATGTTGTGGAGGGCAGGGTCCCATAGGGACTGTAGCGCCAAATAAAGTAAAGTAAGGTCGTTTGAAGTTCTAGAAGCTCCTCGATTAATTTCGAATTAGTTAGGAAGTATTAACACAGAATCAATACATATATACATGCAAAGCTGCATCATTCTCAATTCTCCACAGCCAATATTCCTCCCTGAATGTTTCTCTCTCTCGAAATAAATACAATTTATTACGGTATATGGTTACAGTAGTTCGTTGACTCAAGAATGTGACAAAAGTACTTTTTTGTACTATGTACAATATGCACTAGGTAATGTACTATAAGTAAAGTAAATTGGTGCCAGTTCAGTGTTCGTTCTATGACCTGCCTGCGTTCTGATGGTCCCGTCGCGCTCTATCCTGTTTGCCTATCTGCGATCGGTACACAGGTCAATGTGAGTGCGTGACTGATTGGTTAAACTTCTGCAGGGAAGTTTGCACTGCCGTTTGGCTAACAAATTTGGGAACAGCAGACAAGCCGATTCAGATTGACGAATCCTGTTTTGCGGGATGAAGAAAGTACAACTGGGGTCGTTTATTAGCTGGAGACGCTCCACCATCATTGGAGAATTCTGATGCCGTCGTAGTTTTTATGATATTTTAGATATTTTTATGTTGCCTGTCTCGGCAAGGCCACTCTTCTTCCAATAATTGAGCGAGAATGTGTAGCCATATCACTCATACATTCAGACAAATGGGCTGCATATCGGTGCCTTACAAGTCGCAGAAAACAGTGAATCACCAACAATCATACGTGAATCCTCAAAATAGAGCTTACACGCAGAGCATAGAGAGATCGTGGTTGGACGGAAAGGTTAAATTGCTGAAAAAAATGAGGGGCTTTCTTCAGTACCACTTGCAGTCACACCTCGATCACTGCTGCTGGAGAATGTATCGTGCAGACAGCCCTGACCTGTTCTTAGCCCTGTTGGAAGACATCAAGAACTTCCATGCATAAGGTAAAAGCCCTTTTTTGGTGTATTTATATCATTCGTAGTGAATTCGACGAAACGGGACGATAGAACGCACACAGAACCAGAAACGAGACGATAGAACGCACACCAAACTGGCACCAGTAAATTTAATAACATATACAATCCACGTCAACATTGATTTTGTCGAATTGTGGTCTCTTGAATTTTTGAATGGAATAAAACAAACAAATTCAAATTTTTTAGGTACAAAATTACGGTTTTTTGGGGTTCCCGATCTTCATTAGTGCTACTGCCTGTTGGTTCGATACAAACTCAAAACACCAAATTCAGGCACCAAGAAATTGTTCTTGTAACAACCAGTAAGGAACGGGAAGAAGGAATTTTTTTCGTCCCTTTCCCACAAAACATTGAAACTTCCCCTAAAACATGGTCGCTTTAGATCACGTCGAGCTAGTAGGCACACAGATTTTCATTCAGATCTTAATAAAAGAGCTCATTCAATCGTTATGTGTTGGTCGCTTCATCCTGTGAATACGTATTCGAGAGAAGAGAAGCCGGATTGGAGCAGATTGAATGGTTTTGTCCTTCGAAAAGGCATTTTCAGATGTTTTTAGATGAGAGGACATACTCTTACTGAATCTTTTTAGTTACTTACTTACTTTTTTCAGTTCAAGTTTTGTTTATTACGTACCACAGAAAACAATTCAATAAAATGCATATATTACTCACGAAGAAACTAAATACATTGTAAATAGTGAGGATTATCAACTAACCTGGAACAAAAGCGGTTTCATCAGGGTTCAGCTTGATCAAAGGATATGGCGCTTGTTGCACTCGACGAATATTTCTGACGAAACCAGTGTTGTTCCTGACTTGAGTGAGGTTGCAGAAATTTATTATGTACGGGAGTCCAAGGTACGTTTTGCTCACGTCAATAGTTTGGTCGCCCTGAAAAATATTTCCATCAATAGTTTGCCTCCTTAAGCTACGATGAATAGGGCAAACAACAACCAATCGTACATCATTTGGAAAGGAAAACCCATGTCATATCAATGGTGGGAAAGCTTCGAACAAGTTCAGCCATTCTTAAGGCTGGTGCTTCAATACAACGACGTTGAAGTGGTGTACCCTCGTATCTCCGAAAAATCGTACGTTTCAGGAGAGCCAAACGTGGAACGTCTTCTTCTCTCTCCGACCACTCAAATTTTTTTCCAGCCGCTGGAGCTCTACAATCGCTAGAAGGCAACTAAATAGATTTAGATAGATAGATTAATGAAAAAACCTCATTTTGGCCAACAGTCGAGATACGAGGATTCACCACTTCACCGTTATTATCGGATTATAGGTAACTAAGGAGTTTTTTTCCAATTGTAAACTACTTAACCCATTCAAGAGTTACACCAATGCTCCAACAGCGCTGAAAATTGATTTTTTTGGACTACTCTTTGTAAACGGGTATCCCAAACTTTCTCTGGGTTAGGTCAAGGCTAAAGCACGCTAAAAGGTTTTTTTGTACATTTAGGCGATCACAATAACCATCCACGTTGATTCCTCCAGTTACAATCGTACTACGTTAAACCACTTAAATGATGAAGTGCAAGTGAGCATTATTGCTCCCAATTTCAAGAACCCCTTTTTCATTCGTCTGTATTGATCTAGGTTGACCACGTTACGATCTAAGTAACGTAACACCAATCTTGAAAGGCAGTCTCATCTTGCATCCAATGCTCATAAATGCTCTACATTTTAGCATGGAACTAGCTTTAGCCGAATGGGTGATGCGGAAGGGTATCACAGAAGTGTCACACGTACAAGGGCACCAGGAGTGACCAGGAGCTAAGACTGCAAAAAGAGTGGGGGCCCCACCACCAGAACTGACAACGGGTTTCACAGTCTTAGCTCCTGGTGCCCTGGTTCTGGAACCAACATGATTGAAGCATAGAACTTGCAACTCTTTAAAGAATTTAGCCACATGATCCCTATAACCAACCCTAAATATGGTTCTAGTAACGGCTTTTTGGGTTTTACTAAAGAATTATAGGCTGTGCTATCCCTCACTCCATGCTGGTAAACAGTATGTAAGTACTGATTCGACCAGGGCACAGTATAGTTGTTTAATCAATGACGAGTTTTACGAAACTGTCTTCCCAAACTTTCAATAAACAGAATTGAAGAAATTAAAACTAGAATATTTGATTTTGGAATCCAAATTTATGATGCAACTATACCAACCTTGGCCCAAGAAGCTTCAATAAGACACTGCACTTCCATGTCGTACGTATGCCATTCTGAGGGGCCATCCCCCGACCATTCCCACTTGGCACCTTTCCCAGCTGGAGAGTCCGGGGGATAACACATCCTGCGGACATTATGGGGAACACTTGTGCTGGCTTCCTCGCTGCATTGTTGTTTAGTTCTCAGGTTAATGTAGTATTTGTCCAGTATGGGGTCGGCGTCGCTCAACATCACTCGAGTCAACTTCTTGCAGTGAGCGCGTTCCAAAAGCTGCGACACCTCTGGGCTGTAGGGTCGCCATCTCCCTTGTCGATTTTCCCACTCCCAGACGACCACGGCGTGACCGTGTCCGGCCATTCTAATGAACAAATGAAGATTCGCGAGATTAGTTCAATTTCAACATGGAGAAACCTAATAGAACAGAGATGCATGTCATACTAAGTAGTCTCCATTGAACACTATGCCATCCTGGAGTCACCCAATTTGCCCATTCGGTGAGAAGCAAAAACCTTTTATTCTCGATCGACGAAATTAGAAGAACAACCGCAGCTTGTAAAGATTATGCCTAGCTATAGCCAAGGTTCTTAAGAAAATAAGGTTGACTTGTTCATGCTACTTCACCATTTGAGAGACTCAATCTTGATTTGAAGGGCCACTTACCAACTACGACTCGGAATTGTTATCTGCTAACAATAATTGTCAACACTTATTGATGACGAATTTTCTCGGTTTCCCTTTGCGTTTGCTAGCCCAGATATGTCCGCCTCCACAAACATCTCCCACCTTGGTAATCTCTTTGCATTCTTAGGAATGCCTGCCTACATTCATTCAGACAGAGGAGCGTCTTTCAAGTCTGGAGAACTTGAGGACTTTCTTACAAAGAAGTAGCTCAAAATTGAAGGATTTTAGCCTTGTTCTATGATTATTTAGGTTAAAGTGTCAGTTCATGAACAACCTCAGACTTTTTTGGTATAATAGATTCATCTTAGGCTTCAACTTAACCTTCAAGTAATTCCTACTGAAATTCACGATGAGTTGTTTGGACATTGTCTTGCCTGGGAACTACTACTACTACATAACCGATTCACCTGAATAGCATTTCAAGGCCATCCAGCATACTTAACAACTAAGTAAGTCAAATCACAATATTTTTTGGTGTCTACCCCACCGACTTTCCCTCAGAACGTATCATTGAGGGCGATTGTTTCTTGGGAAACAAAATTAAGAACTTGGATACTCAAGTACCTACTTCTCCCGGCGAAATAGGAGAAAATTTAGAAATTTATTCTAGTGAAACCCAAGAAAAAAAAGAAAGCATCACCAAACCCACCAAAGAATTGTATGTGGGCTTACCTTATTGTTGGTATGTAAGTATATCTGAAGAGAATGTGTTAAAATTATTGCTACCTGAACATCACACAATATACAGACATTTTAATATAAATCTTCCATTGTTTATACCGTGAAAATATTTGATTAGTCAATGTTACATGAATACGAGAAAGTTATCTACTACTACAATACGTACCTATAATCGACGAAAACCAGTTCCGGGATCACAATAACGGATCGCCATAGCGCACAAGTGTCTCGAAACCACCTGTATTCATTGGAATCTGCTCGGAAGTTTAAACGTTTCAAAGCTGGAAACTTATGATATGACGAAGAAGAGAACACGTTTGACCGTACACATTTCGCGATAATTTAACTTGGTTCGTCCCTATACGACCGCATTTGACACAACAACACAACGAAATACGAAAAAGCCAAACATACGGGAAGGGAAGAGTGGGTACGGGAGTTTCCCACGGCCTGAGCTCTGTTGGCGGGCGTTCGAACTGAGGGAAGGCACAATTCCCGCGATCTTCAAACCTGAAAATTCCACCTGTGTCGCACAGCGTGTAAATGGTCCCTTTATATGTTTATATCATTCGGTAAAGGACCAAACGACCAAAGACGAAATACACTGCCGAGGAAATGGCACAGCTGCTTCCTCATAAAATAGAAAATAAAGAAACCTTCAGATGAAAGATGTTGAGGTAATTGGTCAAACTTCCTAAAGATTCGTTGTAACATTTTATAGACTGAAGTAAATGTAGTTAGTAGTGTTCGTAACGGAGGACCGGTTCGTTACAGGTGTGGACGCGCCTTTAATGTATGGAATGCACACATTAAATGTTCATTTAAATGTGCACACATGAAATTTCATAATTTCGGAAGTTGATGTCGACTCAATTATTCCAGAGGCAGTTGAAGATTTTTGGATCAACCTGTCAACCCTTACCTCGGTCAACTTTCTAAATCATAACTAATAATGATACCCTTTGCTAAATGATATTTGCTGTGTGTCATTTGGTTGGTTTATGTTTCTTCCAGATGCTAAAATTTGAACATGCCCAGCCTTAAGGGTTTGGTAAGCCACAACCTGTTCGACTTTTCAACTGGCAAAAGTTATTTGAGGATCAGCGATAATTAACAAGACTGGATACAGAAATAAAAGATTTAATTACATAAGGACTACCGTCATGAGTATAATACAAGATTTACACAATCACAATGCTTCTATATAGTAAAAATATACATTATGAAAAAAGAAAAACTAAATTTAAAAAAATGTATTTCCTACTCCAAAATAGGTAGGTCATAAGTCACAGTCTTATTTCCTCCTTTCTATTAGGTTCCTCCAAATATTATTGATCTGCCGGAGTTGAGAGGAATATGGAGCTACTACGTCCGGGTGCCTGCAAAAATTTATATGATGCTGGAAATATACAGCAATACGCTAGGATTAATTGGGTTTGTGCATTGTTGTTGTTTGCTAGAAGAATGCAAGTGTGATTTTACATACCTCCTAGTCTGCTAAATTGAAGTGTTTTTCTATGCAATGGACTAAATTTAATTTGAATAATAAGCGTAGCTGGTTGATTTAACAAGATTAAAGTGGAAAGTAGTTGCATGGAGGAGCGGTGGTGGGGTCATTTGGTGAAGGCTGGAGTCAAGTGTTCCAGTTCATTTACTTACAATCAGTTTCCCATCAACGTGATTTTCTTATCAAGGCCGTAATCGTTCACTTAACTTGTGCGAGAAGACTTACAAAAAAGTATTTCTGATGTAATTAACCTTTCCCCTTCAAGGGTGATCCACTCTCATTGGCTTGAATATTGTGCGTTCTAATTGGTTACCAGGCCTCACAAAACTAGTGTAAATAGTCCATAGATAACCAAAAACGAAGGCTTGTTTGACCATGTAAAATATGCGTCCAACACCATTCTCCTTGCAATTGCATGCATTTTCCTGGTTACCATCCAAACGTAGAAAACATTAATGTTACAATGGTTAGGGGAGTGCTAGGGATGGTGAAATTCTCTAACACTCCCTGACTCCCCTAACATTAATGCTTACTCACTATCAATAAAAGGTGATTTTTGCCCTCCCAAAAATATTTTTTTCGGCCGTAATACGGGAAACGTTGAGCAAAATGTAAAAACCAACCACACTTGATGTTTAAGAAGAAATAATTTTAGCCCAATCAACAGATTATGCAACTTTGAACGCCTAATGTACTGGCTCGTGCGGAAAATTAGTGAAATTTTGCTTAGGATTTAAATCTGTTGTGGAAAATGGGTCTTGTATGGAAAAACAAAGTTAGTATCAATTTCGTAATGTTCAAAAGAATGTTTCCTGAATTCTACGCAAACAAAAATGATGAAAAATACTATTAGGTCAGCAAAACAGTTTACTTTCCTACAACTAAAGCAACATTAAAGGAGAAAATTGAAGCAGTTGAAAAACTATACGAATTGCCTTTAGTGCTAATGGTCACATTTTTATAAATCATTCAGCTCCTTTTATTTTATTCTGTTCATCTACGATTTCTCCTTCATCTTTATCATTTTGATTTTATTGAGACTAGTTTAGGTTTTTCAAGTAGGATCTGTCATTGGTGAGGAAACTCAAGAGACACAACACTCTTCAGGTGCAACATACTAAAATAAATGTTCCATTTTTACAACAAAAGATTTTTAAACAGAAATAGAATTCTTCAGGTTCATAGCACGTATTTAAGTCAAAATATGAAGTGAAACACAACTTTAGAGGCAGCTCAGCAAAGTAGCTGTATATAATGGAGGGAAATTGGAAAAGTAAAAATGTCCATTATGTTTTCAAAGAATCTTTGCGAACAGTAGCAAAGGCACCTATCCTTTCACTGCTAGATTGAAGTTTAGCTTTATTGATAATCACGATTAATTCAATTTGAGAATCTCATATAAAAGTTAAACGCCTCACCTAATCCGAAATCCCAAACATAGGACCGAAAATTAATATTATTCCTCTCAACTCACTAACAAGTCTTACTTCTTTTTTTTAAACCCACAATTAGTAAACATATCGCAAACAAAAATGCTTTTTGGCCAAAAACGTTTGAAAGTAACTTGATAGTAACGCAAAACTTCCAATCTTTGGAAAACTTAATTAGTTATTTTGTTCTAAGTAGGTACCTAACGTATTTCTTCGTATATTTAGATTTTTTACAGCGTATTGGAAACGGGGAGGGAATCGTTGACACATTTCTCGTAAAAAAGCAAATAGGCGTTGGCTTGCAGAGCTTCGCATAGAGATGATTTTTTGACAATTTCGTCAGAAGTGAAAAACCACCTGAAAAAAACAACAAGGAAAGGTAAAGTTTGATTAACAATAAAAATCGAGAGCTTATGAATTGGGATGTTAAGGAAGGCAACAGGGCAGGAGAAACGAAATTTTCTAACGACTACTAGGCGTACATGGTAATGAGGAGGGTGACGGAATGTTAGAGTTGCCCCTTCTAAGGGGTGAGGCGATTAAAGCCCGCAATATCCAGGGGATGACAGAGGAAAGGCGAAATAACCAAATCCATCACAACGTATAGGATGTCTGGTCTCACAGTGGGACGAATGACTGAGCAACGTGGACAAGAGAGAAGTCAACAAATGATTATTTCCTGTATGAGGTATTAACTCTCCCTTCTCTTTGAATTCCAAGAGTTTATTTTTCAGAGGTTCGGCAGGAGACATCAGGTTGATATAATTTCTACAGATTTTTCTAAAGCCTTCGATCGACTTTCCCATCAGGCTATCATATCTGTGCTGAGCAAGCTTGGAGTGTTTGAGAGGCTCCTTACCTGACAAATTGATCAATGAAGGGGACTGTATCAAGAACCTTCTTTGCTACATCAGGAGTGCCGCAAGACTCCACTGCAAGTCATTCAATAGTGTCCAAACAATATGCAAAGGCCCGAAGCTGCTTCTGTTCGTAGACGATCTGAATTTGTTTCAAACTACTGAATCACCCTCAGACGATTTGGTGCTGCATGACACTCATACGTAGGTGCCCATCAAGTGGTTTGACTCTCAAACCGTCAAAGTGTTCAATAATAACATTATTGGTGGTCACCGATTGAGAGGGGAATATGGGAATGCTCCTTGACAGTCTCTCTCGTTCTCAGACACTATCTCGGTCATGCAATGCAGGTCTAGGGATTTTTAAAGCAGAACACGAGAGAATTTTATTGTGTACAAGCCACAAGGAGTGTATATAACACGCTGGTGATTCCAATTTAGGAAATTTAGTGTGCCTCGATTGTTTGGAATCCATTCAACAGTGCCACATGCGTTGAGAGGGTTCACCGCAGGTTTTTGAGACACGTAGCATACAAGCTTCACATTGCGAGAGAGAATCTTGATTACAACTCTCTGGCTGCTGAAATTAACCTGCTGAATCCCTCAGCTCGGAAACTCTTAGCAGATATGGGGTTTGAGGTTTCTGCTTGGATTGGTTGCAGATCCGTGGATCACCAGCACTCCTGGCTGAGATTGAATTTCTAGATCCCACGTTTTCATGATTTTTTCGGACATCATACTCCCACATTAATTACTTATATATCCACCCACTATCCAGGAGTGTCTCTATTTGGATCGTTTTGAAAAAATCAGTGAAAGACATTAAAAACTTAGTAATAAGCAGCTTGAACAAATAACTCCTTAACTCCACTTCCCTTGAACATTTTACATACCTGTATTTCTGATTTATATTACTGTAATGTTGTATTGGGCTTGGCCGTATTGAATATATAAATGAGATATGAAATGGGCACGCAAAAAGTTGAATTACCTCTTCGCCGTAAATTTAAAAAATCACACATACATTTTTGTGCATTTAAAAAAATTCCAATATTACTTAATAAAAATTTACAAATTATTTGTGAATAAAAAAAAAAAAATTAAAGATTTTTTTGTGAATTCAAAAAAATCACAAATTTTTTGCAATTATTTTACTTTTGCTGATAATTCCTCACAACTTTTTGGTGAATTCAATTCAATTTATAGAAAAAGTTTTTCCTGTAAAACTTTAAAGGAAAATTTCCTTTAATGTTCATCGAAAGTACATTTAATGTTCATGGAAAGGTTGATTCCCATTCACATATTCAAATAGTTGAACTACGAATTGATTCACACTCAAATTCACAAATAAGGCATGTTGTGGATTATTTCACAAATTTATTTATGAATAAAAATGTAACCAACTCTGATTTGAAAAGTCGATCCAAGGATGTGTCTATCGCTGGGTTGTACCAGTTTTGCATGACAATAAAAATTAACTTGAAAACGTGATCGGCAGCGATAGGCCAACATTCCAACACAATATCAAGACAATACAGCACTTAACCATCGAACTAGGACGATTGACAACCCAGTTATTAGTTTGAGACATACACAGATATGTCAGGTGACGGCACAGATTGGATACCAATCAGTAACGATGGAAGAAGGATGAAGACTTAAGCAATAGTCCTTCAAGCGGATAAAGCAATCATGATACTTACTATGAAGTGATCTAAGTGGGGAGATTAGCGAACTTTCAAGTAGAAGTTTTCTTATATCTATCTGAAGTAAAGAAAGCAAAAATATTCAGTGCAGTAAAACCCCTGTTGACCGAACTCAGGTCAACCAAAATGGCCATAACCCAAAATTCGTAAGCTGACCGTGGCGTATTGCAAAAACAATCGTACTTGAAATTAGTAAAACCTTGAAAAAATAGTTTTAAATTATTTTTCTCCTAATTTTTATTTTGGAAGGGTATTTTTAAGTGTAACTGTTCACGCATAAACCAAAACGGAGGACCCCCCTTTATTTTGTTTAACCAGGGTTTTATTGAATGTACAAAGTTCTTATCTATCAGAAGTTTCAAGAAGACGGAAGTTCCATTCGAGGAATTTGGTGTAAAAAGTAAAACAGGCAACTTTTAACTGATCTCAACGTAACGAAATTGAAGCAGTCATTACTGCAGAAATATCTTAGCAGGCATTTTATAAACATCATGGCATTTTTGCGTGGCAAGCATATTTCTGGATGGATAGGAGGAGTATAACAAGTACGCTTTTCAACTGAAATCGCTTGAATGGCGGTTTAGAGGTTCCAATTCAGCTTTCGTCTCGACCACCTTTGTTCCTCGAGAGAGATCAGCTCACAACAGCTCCTGGGGATTGAAGGGAGTCACAGTATCAGCGTATGACTACTACAGGACAAAAGAACGGTAGTCCCTCTATTAATTCAATGTCGGAATCTCTGGGACAGTTTACGCATAAAGGTCCTCCTCAGGGTGGTGAGCGTGTCAAAGTAGCTCCAATTGAGCCTGACAGCCCAAAAATTTCATCCCTCGGATTTCTGTCACCCCTTTTGATTAATTTATTATTTTACAGCAACACCTATATAAGCCCCCCACCCACCCACAATTTGATAGTTTCAAGCCTCAAGGGACGTAGATTCCAAATCTGCAATATCCATCCGATATAAAAATGCTTTAGAAGGGGCCATAAAAGGTCTTAGCCTTGATGTAACAATATAATAATAACATATTTAAAAAAAGGTGTTTTTCATGCGGACCTGATTGGAGGTATCGTTGATCATAATGCCTACCCAGTCCAATGGCCTCACACGCTAAAAGTTACAGTTCAAAAACTGGACAAAAACGACGGGTTTGCTGTTGCAGGAAAATGAAATGCCATTTGGCTGGAATTTTTGACGCAGAATCGCCTGGACAGTTCTATTTGCCCTGTAGTAGTCATATGCTGACACAGTAGCTGTTGTGAGCTGATCCCTCTCAAGGAGAGGGGGAGGGTGGTCGAGGTGAAAGCTGAATTGGAAACCGCCATTCAAGCGATATCAGTTGAAAAGCATACATGTTTTACTTCTCCTATCCATCAATTCTTGGGCTAACGCAGGAAGCTATAATTATACCACTACTAGGAGCGTTGGACCTCTTTATATTGGAGCACCTTCTTCACTTCCTTCTGAGCCGTTACTGACTAATATCCAATCGAGATGTGTCTAGTCTGATACCCTTGTCTAGCAAAAGCAAGTCAATAAAACTACGATGGATAAACCAAAAGTTACTAAAGGTATAATCACACACAATCACAGCGAATTTCACAAGTGCTATCAATCAATAATTGAAGACCGTTTACCAGGGTTTTTGGTACATCTGGTAACTGTAAGATGATGATCACTGCTAACTAACTCTAGTAGTTAATGTTACAATCATGTTACAGTACTGCTTCCAAACCCCCCACTAACGTATACAAGTTGTCCAAGAGATGTTACCACTCAATAGGAGAACGAGCTTGCAATTGATCCTTTTCTTGGGCGACTTCCTCGAAAAGGCCATCCAACTTTTTTTGGACACTTATGACCACACCATACCAAAAGCATACACAACATAGCACACCTATCATATGGTAACAACCTCACGTATGACACCCAAAGTAACTAATTACCAATCAGATATCTGCCACGGGAATAACTAGTGACGACGCAAGCTCCCTCTAATACCAAGATATTAGAAACAAATTGCTTAGTTGGTAAGGTGAATCACTACTGCAGCGTTCACTCGTTCAAGCTTATCCACGATTACTTTTTACATTCAAGAGGTAGATATTATAAAACAGTGGTTCACATCACCTCCCAAATGAGGGTTGGTGTGTGTGGTAGACGTGGGCATGGTGTAATTTGCGAGGAGTGCAAGCTCGATTTCAGATCAAGGAAATGAACGATCGAGTTTGTAAGTTATGGTGAATCAAAACTTGAATCAGTGACCATGGATCACACTGGGGATAACAAACAGCCCCAGACTTCATTCATTTTCCTTCATCTTAGAGCATTTGATTTTGAGTTTTCAGTTTTGTTTAACTTCCATAAACATTCGCTTTCACACAGGAGAGTGGGTGACATAGGGAGTGACTTGTAATGTAAGGGAGCGAGTGACATAGATATGGATTTGTAAAAGACATTCTGAATTGCTAATTCTTCCTACGATTGAGAGCATTTGTGAACGGCTTCCTGCAACTGCATGATTACACCTTAAGAGACTAGGAGGGAGGAGGGTAGCACATGCTGGCTCTACCTTGACTCAGATTGGTCAAGTAAATCACTGGACCTGTGCCTTATTTGGGACTCGAGGGGTCCTCTCCTGTAGGTGACGAAATGCCCACTGTCGATTGTCCCTCTGTGTTCAACAACCGCTTTGAGCCTGTACACCGGGCCAGTTATGAAACTGAAATGGAAACAAAAAACAAACAGTAAGTAAATACACAACCTGATAATCATATCATGGAAAAGAGGCAGAAGGTACACTAGATAGGGCTTGGAGTGCAGCCTTTGATGGTAGCTCGACCAGTAGGTCAGGCATTTGATTTGACATGGAACAGGCCTGATGGAAATTTAAAGTTGATTTTCCTCTAGGAATAGTCACTGAGAAAATGCTGTATCCCGAGGATCTAATTCCCCTACTTTCAGTAGGCAAACTTTAAAAAATAGCTCCCATAGTTCCAATTTTTGAGACACGACACTAGATACACAACTTGAACTCCCCACCTTGCCTCCGAACGAGCAGTTTTTTTTTCTTGTGCAGTAACCTAGTGATGCAGTGATTGTGGATACTGGAGTGAACTCCTAAAAGGGTTTATAGCCGATACACAGGTTGAAGCATTCTAATGTTCATGAAACTAACAAGAACTTCACAGGTGCCTCATGTTTCACAAATCCAGAGGTGGTCTGTTTTAATACGCACAAGAAGTTGTTTTAAAACGCAGAGACACAAGTGCTAACACATTCATCCATTTGTCCAACTGACTTATGTTTGAAGGATTGATGTAGGATATTTTTTTGTTTTTGAGATGCGAGCATCCAGATTAGCAAACTAGATAGAACACACATCGAAAGCGTGGACCTATATCGATAGGAGACATCGGGTTTTTCAATATGGCGACGGTCTTATCAGGAAGGGGTCACCTATTCTCGACTTCTAAGAGTCTTAATTTTGAGAATGAACCTGCTTTCCTTGCATGGAAAGCTGAAATCGAAACAGACCACGTCTCGGTTTGTGAAACATAAAGCAGTTCTTGTTAGTTTCATGAATATCAGAATGCTTCAACCCGTGTATCCGCTATAAACCCTTTTAGGAGTTCACTCCAGCATCCACATTCAATCCATCACTAGGTTACTGCGATCAAAACAAAAACAAAAAACTGCTCGTTCGTTTGGTGTCATTCAGTTCAGAAAAGTCTAAGCTTTGAAATCGTCACCTCTGATTCATTTCCACGATTTTTTGGAGGCAATAGAAAACAAATAAAGGAAAACCCGGAAAACATTTGATTTTTGCCCATTTTTTGAGGTTTTTGGTGGTTTAAAAAGGTTTAAGACAAAAAAAGGGAATATATTCATTTCCTATAAGATGAGTGCTTTCTGAAGACGTTTGAAAGAAGTCGGCGATTACTATGAAATTCAATGTAAAGGAAGGCCAAAACGGATTCAGCACCATCAAGAACCCCTAGAATAGATTTTCAAAAAGCTAACAACTCAGAATCCTTTTTTCTCTGTGGACCAGTGTCATTGTTCTAAAACATTTGGTTTCGTTGAATCGGGATATGGTAGGGCAGCTGCATTGAGACTTTTTTTGGGGCTTGAATAAATTGTGACAAATGAAACCAACGACCAACAAGTATCTATTAAAAAAGGAAGGTTATTCGTGAAAATTTACCTCCCTCCAGCAGCGAATACATTGCAAGGGACGACGTTGTTATTGTTTTTCATCACGTTCTCGGGAACTGCATCAGTTTTGGGGGACAGCGAAGCGAATTCTTCTTCAGACGATAAACCCGTTGCGTCCGAGTCCTCCGGGGTTCCCAAAGTTTTGAATTTGGTGAGCGTCGGGTCGGATTCAGTTCCACCGATGACGCTCCCAGACAGGGAGCCTTTGGGGAATTTCAGCCTATTTACATCAGTCGAGTTCTGTTTCATTGGCTGGAAAACGAAACCAGAACACCGCAAAATGAGCTTGAAACACGTTAAAACTAGTTCAAAGTATTCACAGATACATCCATCTGGTTTGGCACAAGATTAGCAGCAAATCTGTCCACCCCTCCTTCAATTTATCGAGAGTTATCGTCTGGAATTGCACATAAGAACAAATACATGAGGCGGTGGATTTCAAAAAGTCTACATTCATTTTTAGCGATTCAGCGTGGATTCAGGAGCATTTTTTCGCGCTCCATCCAAAAACGTCTTCATAGTCAAGCAAAACTGTCTCCTTTCCACAGTTTTTGGCACCAAAACTTAGTGGTTTGTTCCAAAACTCTTTATTTTCTCGGTTTAGTGTATTTCTAACTAGTTGTAGTGTAACTTCCTCTAGTTGAAGATACCACCATAAATTTCTACATTCAAAGGTAACAATAGTCACACTAGTTCGACCAGGTATCATCCTAGTCTACTGCTCTTTAATCATTTGATTTCTCATTTTTAAGCACCAACATAATGCTCTAGCTTACTGTGATTCTTTCTTTTCTTCAAGGCTTAAGGTTTTAGTTCCTAAGCTATTCCTGCATGCCTTGCTTGTTACCGCATTCAGGCGCTACTTTAGAGTAAAACTGATGAAAATAATAATTTACCGGTAACAGTTTATGGAGTTTTATTTTCAAGATGGTAAAAACCTCCCTGACACCTACTAAAACACTTTCAAGGTATGAAAAAACCTACTGTGAAAATGGTAGTAAAACATTGTTTTTGTTTAGGTACCTATTCCAATGTTACCATATTTTTCTTTTGTAAACAAAAAAATATTCCTGTTTCCAACGCTTTGTTTTCTCACTATTCCAGTTTTCTTTAGAATAGAGAAAGTTGTCTTGGCGACTTCAGTATTAAGCCAAAACTCTCTACATTCAGGTTAGTTCGGAGCAAAACTTTCTACTTTCGACAGTTCGTGCTAAATCTGTCTACAATCATTGGTGAATTTTTATTTACAGGTTCCCTTCTTAATTAAGTTAGTTTCAATTTCTTCTACTTATTGTGACCATATGAGTCAAATGCAAAAGAAATTGCGTCGACTTGAGGTTAGTTTTTCGTCCTTAACTGAAAAATTGCAAAATCGGACATGGACAGTTTTGGAGTGTATCGCCTCATATGTTTACACCTGAGCTGGTATTTGGAATGGATACTAAATTTTAAACGAAACAGAATCATACAATCACAGCAGAAATGAATTGAATTATTAGCTGTACTGGTACATTAATACTCCACAGTACAACGAACGCCGTACAGAGGGTCTGAGGCGGAAATACCCGTCAAACAATATTTTTACATCTCTTTAAAACTGGTCATTTTTCAATGTATGGTACCTATATGGAACCTAAATGATATTTAATTTTTTTAAATGGTTAGTACATGTGAAATGCAATTAAATAAGAAAATGAAGTGAATTTGAAGGAAAACATTTTAATTGGTTTATAGGCATTTTTTTGTAGCATTAACAATTACTTGAAAATTTCTTTGATACTCTTAACATTCCAAGCACTAGTAAAGGTCATTGGATGCATTTAGTTTTTTAATTACTTAGATTTAGTTTCTAAAAAAAATTGAATCTTCTTTTAGGATTACTAGGTTTAGGAGAAAATACAGCCATGAAATTATTTTTTCCAACATACTTTAGAAAAAAAAGCTTCATGAGTCTACGAGTAATTTTAGGTCGTTGTATCGTCGTTGTCAAAGGTGAACCTGCAGTGAAATTTCCAGCTGCCTATACGTGCTTATTTAGACGTTCCAATCCCTTGAGTATAAAAAATGCACAGTTCATCGGGCTCGTAGAAGTAAACACTCATAGTTTGTTTTGCACCATTGATTCTTTCGTTCTATAAGGATTTTCCAACCTACCTGCTACAAGCAGGTTCGGGGCAAGGCAGTGTAGGGCACTTGCTGCTCGGGACCACTGCGGTGTACACATGGAACTACACTGGGTTGGAAAATGAAATGGTAGTCCCAGAGCAACCTTATGGGAGGATAACCCTCGAACGTGAAACCCTCCTCATCTCGCGCGGCTTTATCTGTCACTTGTTACTTGATTTGCATCTAAGCTCAATTAATCTTCCTTGATTTTCAATTGAGCTCCTGAAAATCCTTAATCACGGGAGTAAGGTAGGACTCCGAAGGCTTCAAAAATTGGGTGCATACCCGAAGCTCCCCATCGGCGAGTTTTTATACGCGAAGCTCCCCGTCACCTATACACGAAAATCACCTAATACTTCAATAATATTGATAACTTCATTTGCAGTGACCTACACTGTTGGCAAATGCGCAGCCCTTTACTGCAACCACCTAGAAAAAGATTCTACACTACGAAGTTCAGTAATCAATAAAATTCTCTTCAATTTCATCCGAAATAAACTGCATGGTACATCAGATTAGATCACGAGGAAGCGTAGTCACCCCAAAAATTGGGGAAGGACGGATGGCAGCTCCAAATTAATGGGTAGCTCTACATCATAGCTATTTTCATCCCAACCCGAACTTTCCCCGGAAATTTCATCAGAATATTTATACATAAAGCTTGTGGCAAGAGTGTTGTCAGACGACAGGCACGAATAGAAGGTTGTTGTTAGGAATAGTCTAAAACGTGAAATGCGAGAAGACGTTTTGGTTTAGACAAAACTATTTTTTTCATTTCCCGATAGTCAAAACAAAGCTTGCACTACTTTAGATAGAATCGAAAGCAAAAGAAGAACACGTTTTCATTAGAAATCCTGATTTTGTTCGGTGGCTAAACTATATGCGGTAGCGGTTTCCTACTTTGAATTATGAGCGCCGCATAGTCAGGTTTATAACTTCTGTAAAGGTGTCTTTTTATTGAAATAGTAAGAAATTTCTTTATAATTACACACCAACGTTTTAATTTCAATTAGTACTGTCTAAATCACAGTAAGTATCGCAGATTTAAACCAGAAAATACCTTATCTTTCAACATGCTGCTGTTGTGAGTGTAGTTGGACATCATGAGGTACTCGGGGAAATCCACGTAGTTGTCCCTCTTGTACATGTAGCCGTCGTTGCTCATGTACGATCGTGAAATGTGAAGTGACAAACATTTGGGGAGCTGAAAAAAAAAAATAATAATAAAAACATCGAGACATTAGGGGCTAACAAAATAAAAACGCTGTGGATTTTTAAACAGGGTGTCTCACGAATTATGCACAACCCGACTCCTACGTGTTTTACAACTCATTTCTGACTAAAAGTGACTCCTTGTTTCCGAGTTATCCGCGATTTTAGATTTTTTCCTGTTTTTGATCTTATGTCATTAAAACTGTTATAATTTTCTTTAATTTTGGAGATAGCTCAAATTTGATGACACCGTCGGAAAGAGCGTTGAATTTTCAATCTATTTGAGGCCAGAAAACATTTTTTGATTGCATTGAAGATGTGCGAGTGCAAAATGGCAGTTTCGTCAAAATCTTGAAATCGCCAGTTTTTCATCTCGCCTAGCAACCCCATTAATGCTTGACGCAGAACTGTGCAGGCCTGGTAAAACGTGCGCCGAAATGTCAGCTTTCCAACGGTGTGGTCGTTTTGGTTTTTAAACATATTTTTAGTTAAGTAAGGTGTTTAACTGCAGAAAAACGTGTGTTTTCCGTTAAAATTGTGCGTTTTTTTCAAGTCTTGACGAAAAAAGGTTGGAGGGATATACGTAACTGAATCGAATGGTGACAACGCCAGACCTCTCAAGTGACTATTTGAGTTAGTTTTGTCGGATGCATAAACCCGTTCACTTGTGAACAGCGTCTACGGCATTTCTAAGCTGTCCGGCCGATGTCAAGATAATCGAAGATCCGAGAGACGGCTGTTGTTTGTGTTCATTTACGATTGATTGCGATGAGTTGCATTCATCTTTTTGCTGACACTATGGACCGATTCGAAAATTCCTTAATTTTCTGAGATAAAAGAAGATATACGGACCTTCCCTATTTTAATCGCTTTGGACGCTTGAGACAGGATCGGGGGCTCGGAGGGGTCTCTTCCCTTGTTGCAGTGATCACAGGAAAACCCATCCAAGAGCTCGGCTGATACGAAATCTCCGAGTAACCTCTGCAACTTGAAACAAATCCCTTTCGAAGGCAGAGCCAGCGTCAAAGTGTCGAACTTGTCGTAGACCACAGCCGACTGAAACAAAAGGAGTGGAATCAGCAAACTGAAACTGAATTAAACTTTTTGTAATTGGGATCAAACCATTCGCAATTAGAATAAAACCTTCCGCGCCTTCTTCGAGTTGTGTTCCTAATAACAGGAGGCGAGTCACTATTACTACTAATTCGACCATCCCTCCTTCGTGAAAACGCTGACTTTCACGAAGAAAAAGGGAGATATTACGGAGCAAACCCGAAAAAGCTTTATAAGAGTGGTTTTGTGTCCCATCCAATCGTTTGGAAGCTTCTCTGACCACAATTCTCACCCAATTAGCATGATCCTCATCTCGTTCGATCCCATTTGAAGTGTAGTACATTAACAAACCTTGAAAACGTTGTCTTTCACGAAGAAAAAGGGAGATATTGCGGAAAAAAAAACCCGAAAAAACTGTTTAAAAGGGTGGTTTAGTGTTCCATCAAATCGTTTTAAAGCTTGTCTGACCGAACTATTTGAATCTCTGTTAAAAAAAAGAACCTACTAACACTGGTGTGACTATAATTGACGGGTAGAGAAGGGTGACGCTACTCGGAGAAGGCCAAAGAAAGTTTGGCAGCCCACAGGGAAGTTAGAAGGTATTGTTTTGGGGACTCGACTCCATGTCCTCTGATCATGTTTAGTGCAGAGAATTACTTTAATGAAAGGTTAACTCACTTTACTAAAAGTTTAATTCAGTTTGCTGATGCTATAAATAGGTGAAACGAGGGACAGAGCACAAGGGGTCTTCCGAAAATGTGAAATTTGCTATTCTCAATTGTGTTTTTCTCATTTATTTCAATGCAAAATTGCTTGCTGGTACGGATGCTGGTTTGAAAAAATGATAGAATTTCACTTTTAAAAAGCAAGTTTTAGAAAATGTCTCCTCACTAATATTAATTTCAGTTTGCCAGAACTAAGTCTTTTGATCGAAAAATCGCCAGTCCCGCAATAAACCGACATTGCCCTGAGTGAGAATCAGGATAGTATGCATACATTTTTGTCAGGTTTTAGTGTTTTGGAAAATTCAGTATGTCCAAAATTAATAAATATCGGCAATTCCTCATAAACGCCTCATAACGAATCAATGTTTTTGGAATGGATAAGAGAAGAGTACAATTCTTGTTCACGTCAAAATATTTTACTTCCATTCAGATGATGTCACACCTAAGTTCATTTTGAAGCAAATACATATTACTTTAAAACATTTTTGACTTTTACTTTTTTACCGCAAAATTTCATACCCCCCAGACCCGGTGGCCTACCCCCTGGGAAAATATTCTGCGGGCGACCATGCGCCCGACGCTCCAGTATTGCTTAGTTCCCGCACAGGGTTAGGAAGTAGGACACAGCCTTAGTTATTAATCCAACAACAGACAGAAATAAAATACCCCTAAGCAGTGTTTTCACTTGAAACATCACCTTTAACTCATGACAGAGAGATTTTTTCAGTTATAGTGGACCAAAAATAGTAGTGAATATTCATCTACCTTGCAACCACAGTTGAGACATGACAGCTGACTGGCGAGGTAACCCCTGAAAGGGCTGGGAGTAAGCACTGGTTTCTCAATTTTCGAATTTCTGGAACAAAATTAGAAGACTTGGTATTAAAATTTAAACTTGAGGTAATATGATCGAACATTATAAAAAACAATGGAGGCACCTACTTAAGGATGAGAAAAAGTTGCTTATATTGCTTTCAAGAGGAAGTACACTTAATCCAATCAAAATCTCCGAAGATGATTCATTTTGTTCCTGAGATGTACGGTTTTGAGTGGTAATCTCCAACAAAAAATGACTTTTACAGTTATGGAGGTTTCGTTCCTGCTGTCTAAGGAAACCTTAGCATTTACTGTAGCTAAAATTAAGCTAATTCGTGCTGTTCCACTCACTTGAGGCTCAAGAGGGGAAAAATATTAGAATATACCTCACACCATACAAAAGTTTTCTTTTTCAAAGCAGCAGTAAGGTAACGGTACCGGTAGTGGCCACAGTTAGGGATTTTTTTCTTTAGTTTTGACAATTGTGGGCCAACAGTAGTACTGACTTTCTTCAGGACTCATTTAGAATATAGCCCGACTCTTCCCTAACATATCCATTGCCTAAAACTCTCAAAAGAACAATTTTTTTATTAATTTTTTCTCACACCTTTATTTAGATCTAGTAGTGGCCACATCAAATTACGAAATTTCCAGTAGTGGCCACGTGCATGTCTCAGTAGTGGCCACTTGACATTTTGCTCTCCTTACGTGTTTGATATCATTAAATTCAATACCAGATGAACAAAATTGATTCTATCCAGTAGAAGCTCTAGGATACAGCCCAACAAACGAGGAAACTAGGGACGGTCATATTGAGAAGTTTACCAAATTTTTCTTTCCTAGTTCAACCTCTGACTAAAGATGACATGAGCCTCCTGCAAGTTTACCGGGAATATTTATTTCTCATATAAACAGAATATGGCCACTACTGGAGAGTTCTACCGGTTTACTACGGTTATTGGCACATATCAGATCTACGTTCCGGAGAAAAGCTTCTGGACGGAGATTTTTGAAAAGTAAACCAACTTTTGAGAGGGGGGGTTGAGGTTTAACTTTTGATTTTTGGTTATCGATTAAAAAGGTTCATTATTGAAAATAATAAACCAAAATCCACTTACATCACACGCTTCAAAATTGGCACATCTCCGTGACCACTGACACGGCTTGCGATCAGCTCGTCGTCCTCCTCTTTGGTTCCGAGAGCATCCAACAACGATTCAGCTCTCTACAAGAACAAAATTTACATAAATACACTCACATGCGTTTTTTTTACATTATTATTTTATTTGAAGAAACGTCTGGCAAGTTGAGTATAGCACACAGCTTCCTCGCATCTAAAACGTGAATGTAAAATGAAATGAAAGGAGAATGTATCGTAAACTCTGGTTAATATTCTAGTTCCTTATCCAGGAACGTTGGTTAGTCACTACGAACGCTAAAACATTAGTTAATCAATTCTCTCTATTCATTTAAATGTATGTTAGTTAAATGTATGAATTTAGTTCAATAAAGCCTTAAATAAGAGTATGGAGGTCAGCTTTATCGCGGAATGAGAATGAAAGACCATAGAAATGTCTTAAATCTCGAAAAATGTAAAATTTATGTTTGTTACAAGATCGACAGGAAAAAAATGCCATGAAACAGGCAGGGTATTATTGAAAATAATAAACCAACAAGTGGATTGTAAAAAAAAGTTCACCTAACAATTGTGAATTTATAGGACGATTACACAAAAATTCACTATAATTCATGTTGAAAAACATTTCACTCACTTCAAGTGAATTTCACCAAATTTTATTGTTTTTGTTGTTACTTTTAGAAACATTTGTACAAATTGAAACGACGTTTTTGAAATCCACAAAAAGTGTGAATGTTTGTGAAATTCGTAAGCGTTTGTGTTCTTATTCATAATATCCGACCTATGAATGATTTTTGTTCTGATCACAGTTCATGGATTGCGATTTTGTTCTCTGATTTTTGAACAGGTCGTCAGTCATTTTCTTGGATAGGAAAAAAAAGTGTGAAAAGTGGAAAACTGCGATTTGTAAGCCATTGAACCCATAACTTGACAACTCTACTAAGCAAACTTGTAAATTTGTTTGTATGAAACATACTTATAACAGGATTTTTGTAGACGACGTACTATACACGCATTCAAAAATGAAAAAACCTTGAGTTCCGCGCATAAAGAGCGTAATGCATCACACCACGTCTGCACTCATTAATATCCAATAACATTCATGGCTAATTGAAAAACGAGAAAATCTACGCTTCCAACTATCTTTGGTGGTTTCCTAGCCATCCAGTAAATATTGGAAAGTTTGAGAAGTCACTCTTTCGTAACTAGAAGAAACGTGGCATTTTCAACAAAGTATATTTTTATTCTTGTAAGATTAACACAGATTTGGGGACCATGTGGAGGCATCGATAGGAAAGCGGTACCTAGTGCTGGCTCCAAATATGGTTGTTTACCCTCTCGAGTCTAAAATACCTACGAATCGGGTAAAAGCATCTGAATCGGCAGCACTGATTCTTTTAAGGGAACAGACTTGAACACTTACTTCAGGAGTCGAGCGGAGTTCTTCCTCTTCCAACGCGGTCAGTATGTGAAGGAACAGCTCGTGAGGGTCCTGCTCCTGGGGGAAGGTCGGCCAGGCTTTGCCTCGAAGATACTGCACTAGCGCATCGGGCGAGAAAATTTCTCCAACGCTGCCCGACTCCCTCTCGTAACACAGCACTGCGAGAATCGACAAAACGAAGTTGAAAATGAAATGAATGAATGAAATTTTTCAGTTGTCCAAGCCTTCCGGCGATACAAGAGTTGTTTCAGGCCGTTACATAAATTGAGAACAAAAACAGCTCACTCACTGTTGGCAGCTCTGACTTTAGAATACAGAAAAAAATTGACAATACAAAAAAAAACGTTCATCTAATGAAAATAAATGAGAAATTTAACCAAACCATACAAAAGGCTAAGGGCTAATACTAAGGGGTACTAGACTATGATGAGACATGGTTGTGATGAGGAAAATAAAACAATTCAATAGCAAAATATCCACATAATTATTTTAAAAAACCACATGAAATTATAGAAAAGGGTTTGAAGTATGTAGTTGGACAAAATTGACAAATGAAGAGAAAATTTACAAAGCAAGGTCGGAAATTAATGTAAAAATCCCTCATTTGAGAAAAAAACCGGGTTCTTATGCAGTTTCTAACAAAAGCAAAAATTTACTTGCAATCTAATAGTCCCTCGAGAGAGAGCAGGGAGGAAAGACTATCATATGATAAATCTTTTACAAGGAAGAAAGAGAATCTCTCGCCGCGAAGGATAGGGCAAACGCAGAGAAAATGGAAAACTGAGTCAAGCAGAGTGGGTAGTCCACAGAATTATCAAATTTCACCACAAACCCTGGTACACTCAGCTTGGCAAAATAATTTCCAGTTAGCCTGAGTTGGGCAAGAACTCTTTTACATGTATTACCAGATCGGACTCGAGATAAGAGGGAGGGTCTGTTCCTCTCGGGCAGTAGATTTTGTAGATAGGGCTGAATGAGGACTCCTCAATACGTTCATCATCCCTTTGCCTCCAAAATAGCGCCATTCTCTCTAACATTTTACCTCGGTTAAAGTTTTGGTAGTCCTGGGCTAACCAGACACGACTCTCTTCATATTTTGAGAACACTGCACACCCTGGTAGGCCCAGTTATACTGAGGATCGGGCCTAGACTCATGAAGAGCAAGAACGACGGTCAAAGCAAAGCTCCTCCATAGAACCAAGCTTCAGCCACCAGCCCAGAGCCAACTTTATTATAGTGATTTCCAATGAGTTATTGCCAGTTCTCTGCGAATGAAATAATCTGGAGTGTTATTTGGTAGGAAAAGAATTGTTTTGAATGCTAGGAGTTGAATTTTTTCTAACACATTGCAAAGTGAGACTCCCCAAAATTCGTCCGTACAGTGAGGATGACAAAACAAGCGAAGCCACTATCATTTTCCACGATGAGAATGGACCGCCCAGCACATTTAAAGCAAAGGCAACAGAGCACGTGTCGCCGTCTCTCCACTCCTTTCGCATTCCTATGCATGTTGACCAAATAATCCGGAGCTAAGAAATTTCACCCCTAAATAGGTATAGGAGCTGGCAATAGGGATTTCTAAACTTATAGCTAGGTGATATAGTGCCTCGCCTTCTGAACACAACCACATTGGACTTCCAATGGTTTACTTCAAAGCTATGTTCCGTACAATAAATATCGAGACTCTCGAGAATTTTCCTCATTTCCGAGTAGCTGTAGGAAAGCAAACAGAGGTCATCTGCATAGACAAAACGAAGTTAATGATTTTGAAAAAGTTTGAAAAAAATGTGTGTCAATATAATAACAGTTGGTTTTGTGCAACCCGATCGGGAATTATTATCTACCGGGTGTCTGAGAAACGTGTGGTCAAGCCTCAGGAGTCGATTCTGCTATCAATTATCAACAAAAAGTTCCTCTCAGAAACAAAAACCAGGCAAATTATTACATAGGTAATCATCATTTCTCTATTAGAGTAACCCATCAATAAAAATTACTGATCCATCTAAAGATGGTTTTGGTCAGCCTGTTGAGAGGTGAGGGGGGAGGCACTGAACCCGGCCCTGGCCTTGGTAAGGGGCCCTGGATTTGCGGTCGTTTGACGTTTTAGAAGCTTCCTCGTTTAATTTTAATTTGGTTTGGAAGTACTAACACATAATTAATAGATTGTACAGGTACAGTACTGTCCTCTAAAGGCTACTGTCCTCTATAGTGCCCAAGAAAATTCAATTTTTCTCATCTTTCTGCTCATCTTCTTTTTCTTGAGTCAGATAGCAGATAGGAAGATGATGGAATCGCGTGTTGTGTTTCTTGTTGAATTGGCGACGATCATCTCATTTTTCTTGTGTCAAATGGGAAGATAATGAAATCGCGTGTTGTGTATCTGTTGAATGATAGGTGAGGAATATAGTGCGAACTAACAACTCTTGACGATTGTTTATTGCAATATTATACTCTTATTCATCACATTTTGTATAGTTTTCATTCACTGTTCACCCTGTACCGGCATATAGCCTCAACCTAATTAATAAATATACACATACAAAGCTCAATCATTCTCACTTTTCCACTATGGTTACAGTAGTTCGTCGACTCTTTCTTTCTTTTTTTCAAGGGGGCCCGGGATTTTGGTCAATGGTCCGGATTCTCTTTCCACGGCCCTGATCTTGGTACCTCATCTAAACCCGGCACCACATAGCCCCATTTATATTGCAGCACGGTAGATCAATTAGGAACGAAATTAGCCACAAGGTTCTTTCAGCTGATCAATGTGTCTCCACAACTTGGCTCCTAGATTCTCCAATAGCTGCTTCCGTGAACAGCAACCTTTCCTAGTCTCATTGTATGAAACGAAAGCTGACGCCAAAATACCAACAATGATGCAATACACTGTATATGTACACTTCGTGGAAATCCAGAATAGATCAACGGAAATTTAACGATAAAAAGTTTTAGAAAGGCCAGGACAGGGGAGTTGTCATTTTCGATGCAATTCACCCATATACGATTGTACCAACTTCAATTTTCATATTGGTTGGAATCACCCACTATTTTCCAGGTTCGATGCCCTCAGCTCTACCTACTTCTCAAAGAAAAATGATGCAATAGAGTCGGAGGGAAAAACGTACCTACACGATAAAAATAACTTACCTTTCAGCACTTCGAAGAGCGATTCAGACACATTTCCATTCTTGCTCCGTGACGTCAACCATTCAATGAATGAGGGACATGACGCCAGAGCTTGTAAGAGGGAATTTAAGAAGCAAGTGAGTCCGAGATTTTGCAGAGCCACCAACGAACCTAAATTGACAAGTAACAAGAGAACATTAGAACAGTTGCAGTTATCTCATAGATGAAAAAGATTCGAAACAGGCCGGCAGTAATGTGGAAAACACGCTTACAATTGTGGTAAGATCTCCTTCCAAGTTTGGGACCCCACAGAATAAAAAGGCTGAGACCGAGAGCACAAGCCGTCAATCCCAACAGCAAAACGTTGTCCTTGTCCATGGCCATATTGGCATATTTTGATACTATCCGATTCATCCGTCCATATCAATACGTGGGTATTACGGGAAAGTCATTTGAAATTCATCCGTTTGTACTGCTTCTAAGGGTAAATAGTATTTAAGATCATGTAGAACGTTAAAAAAATTGTGAAAAGAAAACTCAGACAATTTCAGCATTCAGCTATCTCGAAATGCGCAAGATCGCCATTTCAGTTAGAGTGTGTGTTTTACTGTATGTTATCAATTGTATGTCCCATGTTTAATGAATTGTTGAACAATGTGCATAGGAGTAGGTTACGAACGAAATGGTTCTCTCACGCTATAGAATCAACTCCCACGAAATGGTTCCTTCCATCGCGAAGGTAGGCAATCTAAATCGTTACCGGCCATTGAGTGAAGCACACAGAAAAGTACCTACAAGTTTGTATTCGAATGGTTGGACCGTGGAAATAGTTTTATTCTCTTTGTTTTCATGTAAATTATTTTGAAGTTTTGCTCAAATTTTTCACTTGTGCTGTGTCCGACCCCGAAGTCGGGCATTTTGTCTACATCAAACGTAATATTTGCTTACTAACATAGGTGATAAATCTAACAAATGAAGTTTTTTTTTAATGGGAAAAATGATCATTAGTTAGGTAACCTTAGATGTCTCCTAAAGTAAACTTTGCCATTTCAAATATATATTATTAATTCAAAGATCAACTTTACACAGTACCATTGAGCAAAGGGTGAACATTTTTCGTTAGATAGTTATTCATAAAACCTGAAGAAAAGTTTCCAAATGTTGAAGTTTTCTGGGTACCTACCCCCACTTGCATTACCAGCTTTCAGGGAATTGTTGTCCTTACACCCCCTTTTTGGTCGGTTGGCGGGCTTTTCGTGTTACTAATCACTAATAGTTCCCTCAAGAAATTCTACGTTCATTTCTGTCTAAACTAGGCGAAGTTTAAAGTGGATACAATTGTTATAAATTGAAACGATTCTTATAGGAATACAAAACTGGAGTGGGTTTTTTATGTTCAATGGTGGATCCACACAATTGTTGCATATGCAGTAGTACTCAACTCAGGTATTATATGGAGGGCACATCGCAAAAATGATCAAAATAACCCAAATAAACCCTTCTAGTAATCCATGGATCAGTTGAACAAATCATTCTCATCATAAAACTAGAGCAGCGAATGGGAGCTAGTGGCCTTTGTGAAATATCCTAATGTGACTTGACCTTCAGTACATTTTATAGAAATTGAACTATTTTGGGTTTTTTACTTACAGTAAACTGCTCATAGTTTGGATAACAATTAAAATCAGCTGACATGATGACAAATTATCAACATATATCACCAGTCATAAGGAAATTAATTTACTAATTTAGTGAATCAGAAAAGAGTGTAGTAATACACTGTGTGCTTCAGTTAATGGCCGCTCTGAAGCAGATTGCCTATCTTCATGTTGGAAGGGGCCATTCCCACAACAGTGAACTGTGCATATTACCGTGTTTCCATGGTCAACAAAAGAAAAGAAAATCATTCACAATTCAAGTTATTTTGTTTTTGATGTCGTTCCTGTGTTATTCTTTTCAGTGATAAAACAAAAGTGTTACTACAATGTGAATTCGGTCCTGAACGGTGTTGTTTTCGTCGAGCGAAAATTCCTGAAATAGTCACTTGGAAAACTGATCGTTATTAGGCAGGATCCGCACTTGCTGTTATGGCCCCATCCAGATCCAGAAGTAGATCGAGAAACAGGAGAAGACGCAAATCTCGTTCTGGGTCGTCCAGCAGCGATCCCTCGCCATCGCCAGAGAGGAGGAGTTTCAAGAAAGAAGTTTCCTCAAGAAGGGACGTGGAAACTAGACCTCGATTTCCCCGAAGCCATGAACACAAACACTTGGATGGGTCAGACGATCGAATCAAGGTGAATAACATACCTAGTGGTGAACCAGTTATCATCACACAAACTGTAGGTTGGTCATCTACACCTAGTTGATTAACTAGTTTCAAGCTGTTTGGTAGTAGGTTTCGTTTTCACATACTTGTTCACTCATTAGAAATAGGTATTTGTTGCCATCTGTATGCCCAACACTGATAGGTGTGTACATCATAACTAAGCTGGTTTCTTTCTAATTTACACAATTATGTTCATTCGTATTCATCGTTGAATAGTTGAATTTCCAAGTTGTTTGGTAGCAGGTTCAATTTCAAGTTGCTTGCTAACAGAATAGGTACTTGGAAACTTGTAAATATGTTGTAGATACTTAACACTAGATTGTGTTCAACACTCGACGGTGGGTCCACACAATTGCCAAATGAAGATTGGCACTCGATTTAGGTGTTACAAGGAGGTCAGTGTTTCATTTAGTTTGGACGTCTTGGTACTACGCTTAAATCTCAAAAATAAGGAGGAACAAATATAATGAATGAATAGTTTTAGTAACATACAAATCAGTTGTACAAATAGATCGAAACCAGTGATAAAACGGGCGCGTTGAGTTAGGGGGAGCGAGGCTCAAAACGCGATGGTTAAGGACAAGTAATGGGTTTGTGGTCAAGTGTAAGCAGCTCTTCCTATCTACGTCTAATCCCTTGGACGTTATAGAGGAATAAACTACAGTAGAAGAGATTTGATTAAATCTTTCTCATAACTCAACCTGTTAGAGTGTTGCCCTCAATAGAAAGGACACAATAAATATCGATATTTTTGGGCCGTAACACCCTCACATATCTTCTGACTCCGTTTTCTGTATTTTGTGCCTCATATTAACTAGAAAGTTTTATTTCACAAAATGCAAGTGGTTGTGTAATTGTTTTTCTCCCTCCTGTCAATTGTTTTAGAAGCCTTCAGAAAGTTGGTTCCTGCGACCTAAAGACGTTGAAAGAAGGGGCGGCCACAAGAAACGTAAAGATGCCCAAGGGGGCAGCATGGAAGACGA
>JAVIWC010009050.1:0-97542 GCA_031894815.1 Creontiades dilutus | reverse complement strand
GAGGGGGAGTCTTGGATCTAAACCAGCCCCATAGGTCGCATGTATTTATCCCATAAAAACATGTGATATCAGATTCTGAAAGGAACGGTTGATGTTGCACTGACGTATTATAAATCTGGCAACAACAGTATGGGGAGATACGTCGACGCTGACTTGGGATCTTGTGTGGACGATCGCCGATCCTACACCGAGAATGTGTTCACGTTATCTGAAAGTGCCAAAAATAGAGAATCCAGGAAGCAGAGGATCGTAGCATTATCCGGCACTGAAGCAGAGTACATGGCGATGTCGGAAGCCATCTACCCTCGAAAACTCTTGAGGGAACTGCGATTCACTGAGGTAATTCTTGTTATACTATTCGGTGACAACCATGGAGCTCAAGAACTTGCCAAGAATCCAGTTCACCATCAAAGAATCAAACACATAGACATCCGTCATCATTTTGTCAGAGGGACAAATCGTCATCAAGCACATCCCCACAGAGGAGATGAAAGCAGATATAATGACAAGCTAGGGTCTGCACTCAAACACAAGCTTGAGGGGGAGTCTTGGATCTAAACCAGCCCCATAGATCGCTTGTTTTTGTCCTATAAAAACATGTGATTTGGTTTGTAGTGAAAGGTAGTTTTGGTATGCGTTGTGAACTGTTGTTGTAATATACAATGTTGATTAATCCTATTGAAGGGTTTTAATGCTGCATTTATAAGAAAGACCATGAAAGTTTTCTGTATTTTCTCGTTTTCATTCGGAAGTATTCAACGTTCTCCACTAGAATGCATCGCAATGTCAATTCTCATCAAAATTGGACTGATTGTTTATTCCCTTTGACTCCTCAATTGTAATACCTAATTTGACGTGGTGAGTTCAGCCATCCCTATTAAATTCGCCATATCTTTCCCAATCACATTCACATGACGTTATAACTCTAAAAGAAGAAATCGTTTTCAAACCATCTATCACGAACTATATTTTGATAATTAGTAGGTAGCAGTTTCACGGATCAAACTAGACCGATCACGAATTCCCAAATGTTTTCCGGTTGCACGATGTCGATTCTGTCGTGGTGGTTGTGAGTGGTGACCCCGTACTCGTTCCCGAAGAAAGTTCCGTAGATTCTGTTCTTCTCTACCGTCAGGGTCTGGTTGTTCATTGCCAACCTCAAAACCAGTTCGTCCCCGAGTTTGATGGGAACGTGGTCCTAAAATAAAAACGAACGTTAAGTATGTTTTTCGACAGCGAAAAGGGTTTTTAACTCACATTCAAAATTTTCCAATATTTTTTTTTTCTTTTTTTTTAACTTTATCGCACAAAAGAAAAATATGCATTACAGTTTAGTGAACATATTAAAAAAAACAATAACGTGGAACGTGTGAGGGAGTGGAAGTCCATTGACTTTCTCCCGCTAAAGATAATAAATATATAATAATTAATAGATAATATGCTTGACATAGATTATTTATACAATAAATATTAGGTAGTGAATAAATAGAAAATGTGCAGAGATTGTTGATCCGTAAACGTTAACTTTCACACTGTTCTAAGGAGATCTGTATGACGTTTTCGCTTTAGTCTGCGACTAGGGCGATCTGGAGGAACTGTCTCTACTATGTTTGCAGCAAGTAAATTGGGGTGATTTGGGAGTCGCTGATGGAACCTATAGTAAGTGCGTTTAGTCACCAGCTTGTAGACGTATGGCCTGAGAGAGATTTGATCGTAACCACAAGCATTAAATATTCTTCAAGAATGCCACGATATTCTTGACGGATTTTCAGAAAATCTGCTCATTTTTTAATTTACTATAGTGAAATTTTGCTGTCCACGAACAAGGATGTTGAAAATTCTCTCGTTCTCCCTTTGTCGCCGTTTCTGTAACAGGAGTGGCTTTATAATCGCATTTTGCGTCTCAATGAGGTCTAGGATCGTCGAAAAGCGCTTAAAAGAATATTTATCGGATTATTGACGCTGGCCATATTAAACTTTATCACACTCGCGTCAATGGGGTCGTACTTGAATTTTGGTCATTTTATATAGAAAAAAACTGCACCTTCATGAACCCCGAAAATTTTGAAACGATTCACAGCGTTTATCTGTGGATATGAAAGAGATAGTAGTCAGCGCATCAGATGGGAGTCAAAACTTATCTGATAAAAAAATCGTTTAGTTGCAAAAGGCATCCACTTTTCGGTGTTTGGGCTTGATGGGCATGAAATCTCCGACCAAGCAAGGAAAGTAATGTCTTCGGGGACCAGAAAGACTTGTAAAAAAATCGAAGTGAAACTGTTGATTACATTTCTCTTGTATTCACGAAGTTCCAGACCATAATGAAACCATAATCGTCCTAAATGGAATCGGCATCCGCTCCGCTTCAAACCAGCCCACACTCTTTTGTATTTCTTGTTTAAAATTAGCATACCGCCTGAGGATACACGTCCATTTTATGTTTATAGTCTTTGATTATTTGATGAACAGAAAACAATTGTGGGCACCTTCCAAAGCACATGATTGCAACGCGTTTTGCTTCCAATAATACTGATTCGTAGCGGAAGCATTGTTTTCATTTGGAATGTGAAAATTTTTTTGTCCCAAAATCAAAAATTCACATTTTGCGTTTTAACCTCTGAACAATTTTGGTTCCGTGTCTGTCTGTATGTCTGTCTATCCTTGTTACGCGCATAACTCCGGAGTTCTCGACCAATTTCGATGAAATTTTCAGGGATTGTTCGGTTTGATGTGTAGATGGTCCCCTATTTTCATGACCCCCGGATCAATAGTAGTCTCTGCGCATGCGCAAACGAAATCCTTGTTAACCCTGACCAATTTCGATTAAATTTTCAGGAATGTGTAGATGGTCAACTTTGACCCCGGATCAATAATAGCTTTTTCAAAACTCATGAATCTTTATTGTCATAATGTTAATAATTTATTATCCAATCAAAAATTGATCTTGATAAAATTAAAATTCTTATAATTAGTGACCTCTAAGGCGGAACAAAGTTCGGCGGGTCAGCTAGTTCAAAAGTAAATTTAAATTATGAAATGTTAGTAACCTTCGGTGGAGGGTCACTCTTTAGACGCCTGTGGGTCGCGTACCACCAGCAGTAGTTGGTCGGTCGGGAAGTCAACCGGACGACGGGGAGGTTCGCGTGGTGACGCGGGTCCCCGAATCTCGCAGGTTCTGCCTCCAGAACGTAAGGCCGTCCCCCGGGTTCCGTTGCCGCCGTTCTTAACATGAACCGAACGTTGGTCCTCAACGTTTCTCCTTAAAAATGGAAAAAACGCTGCAAAAATGTTCATAATTTCTGTATCAGAACAACCGTTACACGTAAATCTCTGATCTATACCTACGTAGAGATTTTCAAATATATGTAAACTTCCTCAAGGTTATTTTAATAAAAACACTTGGGAACGCGAATGATTTCCGTTAATTCAACGATTAATCAAAAACGAAGTTCGGTACTTCGCGCGATCTCAAAATACGAGTATAAGCAAAAGTAAATTTTAGCGTCCGTTCTCTAAGCACTAGTGTCATTTGATACCAAGAATGAATAATTGATTCTTTCTCGTAACTAATCGATAACTTACTGCCCTGAATAATACTAAGTACTGAATAATAATACTTACTGCCCTATAATTGGGATGAACTACAACACAACAATTTCTATCTGAAAAGAAAGGTATCAGAGGAAACTTGGATGTATATCCGATATTTGATTTGATCGTTTAAGATTGATAGAAACTGATGAGAAGAACTCAGTGCCAACTAGGTAGATCACATTTGTGATATTTGAAGTTCCATCAAGTTATCATTTTGAAGTTTCCATTTGGTCCTAAAGCTTCGGAGAAAGCTCTGGAGGGCGGATGAGGTGATTTCTTTTGGTTTGATTTCCGTATTCTATGCGACTTGAAACATAAAACAGCAAATTTAGAGGGGGTTCATCAACCGTCCTCCCTAAAGGCTCCCTTACTGGACATAAATTCCAAGGCAGTCGTAAACGACACGGTACCATGATTAATCCCTGAGTGTAATTTTTGGGCGTACGATAACGAAAAACGTCTGCCAAGCGGGTGTGGCACATAGCTTCCTCGTATCCATGAACATGACTGAAAGTCAGAAACAAATCCTTGTTATGCGCGTAACAAGGATTAAGTTTGCTCATGCGCAGAGACTACTATTGATCCGGGGGACATGAAACTCATAGGGGACCATCTACACCCCAACCCGCACAATCCCTGAAAATTTCATCAAAATCGGACTATAACTTCGTGTAGTTTTGCCCGTAACAAGGATTTGCTGAAAAACAGACAGACACACAGACAGACACGGAACCATAATTGTTCAGAAAGGTCTAAAACGCAAAATGCGAGTGGAATGTTTTATTGAGACAACAAAATTTTAAACGTAAACCGAAATTTTCAGGGGTGGTTAGAAACAATTTCTTCAAGAGCGATTACAATGGTTTATTATTGAATAATAAACCAAAAATGGGTGGGGACACTCATTCAGAGTCATTTACAGAGTTTCGAAGTTATTTCCCACAAAATCATTCATCTTGAATGCCAATATAGTTACCTGACGTCACGGGGTCGACCGGTATGATTTGAAAAGTGTTACGAACGCAGGGGTCCTTATGGGGTGAGGCCGTGATGTAGGTCCCTTGTATGGGTCGAGGACAGACTTCAAGATCCCCCTCGCTCATCGTAACGCACAACAAAAGCCCTCGCTCTCCGGTGAACGCTGTCAAGCACGGACAGCGCAGCTGTACCAAATCCCCGAAGTTTATGTGATCAGAATCCGACTTGAGGGTCATCTTTCTGAAGAAATCCTCGTATATCTGAAGGAGGATTAATGCTATTACACATAGACCTAAATCTTGTCAAACTAAAATTTTCAACACTTCTGGTTACTATCCGAGTAGGCATCCGAATTAATGTAGTTACATAGCTGAAAAACCATTCATCAAACGGATTCGAATGGACTCAGCTGTTTAGGATGTCCCGATGATGCAAGGCCAGTAGGTTCAGCTTCTCATAGATTGGCCTACGGAATTCTCCAAATTGTGATAATTGCATATTCGAGGAGACACTGAAGCCTACCACATTGGAGCGCCCGAAACAAAGCCAATTCAGATAGGTTAAGGCCGGATCACACAGGACGCGTTCTAACGCGGCGCTCTGGGAACGCGCGTTCTCCGCGACGTTTGGCGATATAGCTACGTCACACACATCGCGTTATGTTGCGCGTTATTTTGGCCTGCGACCCAGCATTGTGATAGTGTACTCCAAGAGTGTACTGTGTACAGAGGGTTCGCTGCTATAACAATAATTTCTGGTTCTTCTAACTTTCTCATAAAGCTATGATAACTTCTGGTGACTCTGATGAGGAAGAAGCTCTACTTTTACTAGTTTTATTGATGACAAAAATAGACGGCATTGGGTGCACCCAATCAATGAATAGAGAGAAGAGTTTGGGGAATACCGCCGTCTATGTCGGGAGCTGCGATCACACGAGGATCGTTTTGTCAATGAGAGCCTCTGTTTCCTCACTCATCTCGAAAAAAACCGAGGAGAACGCCTTCAACGCGCGTTACTTTTGTAATTTTTTACAACCCCAACGCTTGACGCCGCGTTACTGAAAGTATCGCTGAGCCTTAACGCCGTGTGTGGCAGGGATGATGCCATGTTGCGTCATGCAAGTGGAACGCCGTAACGCGACGGTACAGGAACGCCTAACGTCGCGTTATAACGCGTCCTGTGTGATCCGGCCTTTAGGCTCTGTGGTTCACCACTTGGTCGACCCGATTTTAAGCAGGTGGTGATCATTGCCAGCTTATGAGGAACTTTGTATTTGTATTCAAATGATATAGAAGCAAACATTAAATTTTCCTTTAAACTGTGATATAGGTTGTTGAATTTGTTAATTGTTTCTTTATACATGAATATGTTATGAGTTTCTTAGGCTCTTAAACGAAATTACTGTTTTCCTAGTGCCTAGACAAGTAGGACCGAATTTAGGGGATTGTTGGAAAACATTTGCTTTTCTCTCTTGATGAATCTGACGTACTCAGCAGGGAGTGGATTTAGAGAAGTTTTGTTTGTTGTTAACCTTCGTATCGAGACGGTTCTGACGTAGGGATGTCAATATCGGCAAAGAATATTGATATTTTAAAAAAGTTTCGTTTTAGTAATTCGATAAATCGAAGGAAAATATCGATATTTCGATATATCGGTCATCGAAATTTTTTCGTCTAAATCAGCGATTTCCAAACCTTATGTCACTCGCGAACCCCTTGGCGTTTCAGTTTGAGTCAGCGGACCTCCTGGTTGTTAAACTTGGAAAAAAAACTTACAAAGGTACGCCAAGGTAACGTACTTATACGAATTCAGCTTTAAAGAGGACCGACGAACAACAAACTTGAACTATAAAAACGCTGCAAATTCTTTCACTGGGGTTTATTTTCAATTTTAGTCATTTGGCTTGCGTTCATGACTTGAATTTCTACTAAGCTTTGGAGCGTGCGTGTTTCACAGGTGATAGAGCGATTATTGAATTTCAGGAGGCTCACAAATATGATCAACTGATCAATCCAAAAATAGATATTTTGGTTGAGAACAGATTTACGTGCTCTATGCATATCTCCTGAAATTCAATAATCGCTCTATCACCATGAAACAGGCACACTAAATGATTAGTGAAAATTCAAATCATGAATCATTGAATAATAAACCCGAGTGAAAGAATTTGCAGCGTTCCTTTCAAGAGCGATTATGATGGAAAAATATTCTATTTGAAATTTTCAAATTTCGTAAGGCGGAGCATGCATATCAGAAGGCTACAACCCGTGTTTCGGCTATAAACCCTTTTAGAAGTTCACTCCAGTATCCACATTCACTACGTCACTAGGTTACTGCGATTAAAAAAAAATAAAAAAAAAAAACGCTGTTGTTTTTGTTTTGATTGCAGTAACCTAGTGATTTAGTGAATGTGGATGCAAATGTTGGCACCATAAATCGGGCCATAGATCGGGAATGGTTTGAGCTACGGACCTGGGGAGGGGCTCATTCGATTCCTCATGGTATGTTCTTCAAAAAGAGTACACATTTAGGCCGCTTCGACTTCTTTTGAGGTTTTTATGGATTTTACAAAACTTTGACAACCCTTAAAGTGCACTTTAAATTAAGTGAGAGAGCTAAAGAATTGGGGCGTTGTCAAACCAACATGGATTTTTCCTGAAAATTTCTGATTTTTCGCTCCAGCCGTTTGAGAGAAATCGTGCGTACGGCGGACGGACGGAAAAATTTGTATTGCAGATTTGGATTCTAAACCCTTTGAAACGTAATCCATGGAATTTTCAGGGGGAGTTAGAATTTTCTTTTTCAGCAAACATTACAATGGTTTATTATTGAATAATAAACCAAAACTTAACTTTATCTTTAAATCACTGCAATGTACGCACGAATAGTAGCTACAACGCTTAACTATGTAAGTTGGCAAGGCACGGTAACATTATGTGTTTTAGGAAGAATAATAATTCATTCATGATGAAAGGTAGGTAGATAGAGATGATTAACTGAAGAATTAACTGATGATTAACTGAATCGAACAGTCCAGATATATCTGTAAAGAAGTTAATGAGATCCTCGAGGCTAGATAACCTTGCTACATTTCCTAAAATAGGGTTCAATTGTAGATAGGTATGCCCTTATATCTGGAGAAGCGTTGAGCTTGTTTCTTGTGAAAATTGTTCCACGTTCCGAGCGAGCTCTAAGAAAGCAAACATAACCAAAAAAAAATCGACGTGTCCGCTATTACACTAATTTTTCCGTATACCCCCGACCAAGTCCTCGCGGACCCCAGGTTGGGAATCGCTGGTCTAGACGGATCTGACTTGCTGTCTTTTTCTAAATAGAGTGGGTTTTTCATCTAGACGAATCTGACGTACTTTCACAGGTGCTATATTAGTATGCGCCCCACATCCCTCCGGCGCCCTACAACCCTTGGTTTGTATGGTAGTATGCACCCCTCAGTGCTACGCAGAATATATGTGTCAGATAAAGGTACTCGTACATAGGAAGCTTTGTGGAAGGTACTTATAAGAAATCCTCATTGTGCTTCGTCGAGGCTCTATCACAGTTCAGGGACAAAATTTTAATCTTTGCGTCGAGCCACGAACGCTCAATTGCTTGAGTGTGCCCTCCAGTTTGCGGGTCCTAGTTCTTTTTAGAAGTTTCGGTCGACTGAAGGACAAGATGGTATAGGTTGATCATAATGGATCATTCGAATTTGTTCTAGAGATAAGCCGGTTGTCTTGCGACAGTTGTCTAAGATGAAACACAACTTCGCGATTATGTAAGAAACAAACACTGTTGAGGGGCACATTGCGAGTACGTAAGTGTGACTTTCCGCGTACTAATAGCGCGACTGTGGGGCGCATGTAATGAAAGGGGTGTTGAAAGTGAAAGAGTTTTTGTATGTTTTTGAGCGAAAACGATAGCCAGGCTACTGGGGAAGGCGTCAGGAGAACGATTAGCGCCCTCAGCTTAGTGCTCAGGGCTTAAATAGGGTTCTGTCTGACCAGGAGAGGGAGTGGGCCTTCCCTGTTCAATGAACCTGAGCCCTGGGTTTTCCTTCGGTTGATTTTATTATGTGATAAGTAACATGTTTCAATACACCTGAATGAAGGAAATCGTTGCAATATATGTATTTAGACTAATATGCTCTTATGATTTTTATCTTTCAATTTTCTGTACACAACTTTTTTCATATGGATGTCAATTGGTATTTCGTTGTCGTCGTTTCAAATGAATATTTTGTCGATTACTCTACTCGATATTATAGAAATCGATGTTCGTTCATCACCACTATGGTTTTCAATAAGTTGTTTTGCTCTCGTGAAAAGTTAGTGAAAATGTGATACCGCATGCTATGTATGTGTATGGCTGCTTTTACATCCACGATTTGCTCCTAAAACCACTAACCCTGAACCTAAACCACTGCTTAAATTCTGTACCCATTAAGACAACATAATTTACATCTCACCACGATGAAAATTTAATTGGAGAACACCAGATTACTGTGGAATAACTTTTCGTGTGAAAATCCATAAAGACAGTTTCCTTCATATTATTTTGATTTTACCTGGTTGACCATTTGTGTTGTGGTTTCGTTTCTGCAGATGGTGTACCACAGTTCGTGGATTTTAGCTTCGTCCGAGGCCTGTTCGTAGTCCCAGACGCCAAGCTTGACGAGTTTGTTGGCGTAGGGCTTGACGCTTCTATTGGGCTGGCAGTTTTGTTGATTCCCATCTCCGTATTGCATTCCGATCTCTGCCCCAAGCTATTAGTTCAACGGAACTAAGGTCTACGTTCCGATTCGAAAACTAGATGAAATGATCGAGTATTATCTTTACAACTTCTGAGGTTCTGAGACAAAACAGCACTTTCAAATATCAATTCCCAATTATTTTAGATTAATTAATTTATTCAAGTAGGTATAAAACTATTCACCTAATGGATTTCCGTGTTCGTAAAATAACAAATGATGACGTTGATGTCGATCACCTAAGGAGTGAGCACATTTGCACTGTAGTCATGGTATTGGGTGTTAAAATCTAAATGTAATCGAGAACTTCGAGTCAAATTGTTCAACTGTGTATTCAATGAGAATGTTTTGTTGTAATTACAGTATTATCAATTATTGTATTAGTAAGTGTTACTAATTTGGTAGGTACCTACTATGTAATGGTTTCTACCCTGCCAACCTTCATTACCTTCTTTAAAATAACCTACTGAGTATCTGCAGCCTATTTTGCAGTTACATGTTAACGTTTTATTATTTTGAATGATTTGACGTTCGAGGGCTTGTTTGACTCCCGCACCATTTGCGCCTGGTCAGTGTTATGAGGAGGCCGCGTCGTGTTACGGTAGTATACGGAAGCCATTAGTTCTCCGCGCTTGTTTCATCTCAGACTATCGGGAAACCCGTGATTCGCGGGAAATATAACTTTCCCTATCCAAGGCTACTCCAGTTTCCATGGTCTTCTGCCTAAAACAATTTCCTGTTAGCAACAATAATTACAAAAGTTTACGAATCTAAGGATGGCGCCGTTTATGAAGTAGAAGGATGTTTTGGAGGTTGTGACCAGTCTATGTTGTGCACTGGAACTCTATTAATTTAGCCGTCTATTGGGAACAAACATACACAAATGCAGACATACATACATAGATAGAAACAATATTTTTCCAACTAATCTATACATCTAGCATTCTCGTAACCTATGAAATTATAAAATCTGAATTTTGAGGAAACAAACGAAAATCATGCGTGGTTGTACATCACTATACCATCAGAGTAACATCTAGATTGTGAAATAAAAAACTCTGCAAATTCTTTCACTGGGGTTTATTATTCAGTTGGCTTGCGTTCATTATTTGAATTTCTACTAAGCTTTGGAGTGTGCGTGTTTCACAGGATAGAGCGATTATTGAATTTCAGGAGATATGCATGGAGCACGTAAATCTGTTCTCAACCAAAATACCTATTTGGATTGATCAGTTGATCATATTTGTGTGCCTCCTGAAATTCAATAATCGCTCTACCCTGTGAAACACGCACACACCAAAGCTTAGTAGAAATTCAAATCATGAACGCAAGCCAATTGAATGATAAACCCCAGTGAAAGAATTTTCGTTTTTTTATTGAACCTCAATACCCCCCCACAATAAAAACATCCATGATTTATCAAGTCCTTTAGCACTCGTATTGCGTTAAAACTTCCCCAAATCCAAATTTAAATGATGTAGCCAAAGGTAGACTGATGTAGAGGAGGCACACAAATATCATCAACTGATCAATCCAAATAGGTGTTTTGGTTGAGAACCGATTTCTATGCATATCTCCTGAAATTCAATAATCGCTCTATCACCTGTGAAACACGCACACTCCGAAGCTTAGTACAGATTCAAATCATGAACGCAAGCCAATTGAATAATAAACCCCAGAGAAAGAATACTTATTTACCCCACTAATAATATTGAATAATATTTACCTATATATCGTCAGCGTTTCATGCATATCAGAATGCTTCAACCCGTGTATCGGCTATAAACTACAAGTATCAACATCGGCTATCACTCCAGTTTCCACATTCACTAAAACTCGACGCTTTCGGCATCACTAGGTTACAAACAAACAATAATAAACCAAAAAACGCAAATGTTGGCACCATAAATCGGGCCATACATCGGGAATGGTTTGACCTACGGACGTGGGGAGGGTCTCATTCGATTCCTAATGGTATGTTCTTCAAATAGGTAAATATTTAGGCCGATTCGACTTGTTTTGAGGTTTTTAGGGATTTTACAAAACTTTGACAGCCCTTAAAGGGCACTTCAAATTGAGTGAGAGAGCTGGCTCAAGAATTGGGGCGTCGTCAGACCAAGATGGATTTTTCCTGAAAATTTCAGATCTTTTGCTCCAGCCGTTTGGGAGAAATCGTGCGTACGGCGGACGGACGGAAAAATTTTTATTGCAGATTCGGATTCTACACCCTTTGAAACGTGAACCATGGAATTTTCAGGGGGGGTTAGAATTTTTTTCCAGAGCGATTACAATCGTTTATTATTGAATAATAAACCAAAAATCATTAATTGAGGAGAACATAAATTTTAGTCAGAATCAAAACCTCGATTGTCCCGTTAAATGAGAATCACCCATAAGTGCATTGGAAAACGTGATAGTGACCTTATTCAGTTGGGGAATATCTTTGGAACTTGCATGTCTATTTGTAGTAAGGAGGGAATGAGGGAAATGAGCAACTCGAGAGTTGAAATTAGTATGAATATCGACCAGCCACAAGCTCCCTCCATGTACATATCCCATGAGCAGGTGCGTTCCTCAGCCATTTGGCGAAGTGTAGAACGCTAGAGGGTTTGAAAAGTCTATTAAACAAAGTACCAACGAACATATTCCTGAATAATTAATGCCCACATAATCCGAAAATTTGTTTTCCTTTGCAGATTGAAGTCTGTTCGTCGTTGTTCATCCACAAGTGGTTGGGAGCTCTGTACGTGTATAAAGGCCTGATGCTAACGGTTGGCGTGTACATGGCCTGGGAAACCAGGTGAGAACCAGCATCATTCTACCATCAACATTTACGATAATATCTGTTTGTAAAGAGGAAAAAGTATTTTACAGCGAGAGGTGCACCAAGTATCTTTTTCAAGTTCTACCGCAAAAATAAGTCGACGCGCATTTTCTCTTCAAACAGAAAGTGTGTAACATCACCCAGTTAAAATTTTCTATTGAAACCTTTTAGAATTGGGGACCGACAGAAGAAGACGAGACACGATTTAACGACGATAAAAGTATATTTAATGAGGAGCAGCACAATTAAGTGGGTAAGGTTTAAAAGGAACTAAACCGTTCTTGCTACAGGTGAGAGTGGGGGATTGAACCAAAGCCTTCACAATCTAACACACCTCCCCAAACTCACTCGATAAAAGATTTCAAAAAAATAAGATTTTATAGACTAGGTACAGCATGTATCACAGCTTGGATTTTCAACTTAACTTTCTTCTAAACCTGCAAAACTTTCTAAACCTTCACTTCACTTTCCACAAAACTCAAATATTTTAATCGTAATACAATATTTAATCATAATATTCAATCCAGTTTTTGTTTCATAATTTTGTACATTCTTTTCAACTCCTAGCATTTTTCTAAATTCATTAAACTTCCCAAACTTGAAGCTTTTGTAAAAATATCCGCTGCTTGCTCTGCAGTCAGGGTATATTTCAATTTTAGTTCCTTTTGGTTTATTATTCAATAATAAACCAGTCATGGTTTACGTTTCAAAGAGTGTAGAATCCAAATCTGCAATAAAAATTTTCCGTCCGTCCGCCGTACGCAAGATTTCTCCCAAACGGCTGGAGCAAAAAATCTGAAATTTCCAGGAAAAATTGGTCCGACAACGCCCCAATTCTTTTGCCAGCTCTCTCACTTAATTTGGGCTGTCAGAGTTTTGTAAAATCCCTAACAACCTCAAAAAAAGTCAAGGCGGCCTAAATTTGGACTTTTTTTTGAAGAACTTTCCATGAGGAATCGAATGAGCCCCTCCCCAAGTCCGTAGCTCAAACCATTCCCGATGAATTTCAGGAGACACACAAATATGATCAACTGATCAATTCAAATATGTATTTTGGTTGAGAACCGATTTCCGTGTTCTATGCATATCTCCTGAAATTCAATAATCGCTCTATCACCTGTGAAACACTCACACTCCAAATCTTAGTAGAAATTCAAATCATGAATCATTGAATAAAAAACGCTGCAAATGAAATGATTTGATTTGAATTTCTATAAATATGTTTCACAGGTGATAGAGCGATTGTTGAATTTCAGTATCACAAATATTCAACTGTTCAATCAACGAAAATTGTGTTGAGAACAGTTTCATTTTGTCTATGTGCCTCTCTAAAATTCAATAATCGCTCCATCTGTGAAACACGCACACTCTAAAGCTTAGTAGAAATTCAAATCATGAACGCAAGCCAATTGAATAATAAACCCCAGTGAAAGAATTCGCGGCGTTTTTTTATTGAACCTTAACAACATCAAAATGCGAACATCAATAATCATCTTTAACACTCGTATTATGCGTTTCCTTGATAAATCAAATTTACAATCTAAAAAGGACTCTGGAATGCCCTGAGACAGTGCTATATACTCTGACTCTGCTGAAGGCAGACTAACTAGATTCTGCTTCTTAGAACGCCAAGCGACAGTTTTTCCATTAAACATGATAGCAAAACCTGAAACACTTTTTTTTTTCGAATAATGAATTTTGTTTCCCTACTAATTCGAAAGTTGGTAATTTCTGGCTGTCATACTAGGAGAAAAATATTACTAGGTATGCTCTTCTGTTTGAAATTTCGTTATGCGGTCGTTGGATATGTAGGTACGTCATTGTCAGAAATAAGTCGAGAGAGAACATATTTTTGATTAACAATAATGGAAATGGTGTGGAATTGGTACGGAACAATATCATTATTTTATTTTATTGTTACCAGTTTTGGGTGTAGCAAAATGCTCCAAAACAAATCGCTTTGTGGGAGTGGAAGAGGAAGGATTACGGGCGGTACCGGGAAAACACCCCAGACCAGAAATATGGAAAATTGGTGATGAATGCACTCTGCCATTTCAGAAGTATAGCCGCCCTCAATCTTTCTAGGATCAAAAGAAGATTTTAGTGGGAATGGTGACTGGGTACGGGTACTTCAGGAAACATGTATACAGGATTAGGGTCTACACAGGTGATCCAGTTTGCAGATAACGTAGAGAGGAGGAAGAAACAACCTCCCATCTTTTCTTGAAAGGCCCAGCACTCAAAGCGAGAAAGTGCAGAACCTTTGGGACTCTCTACCCATAAGTGATATTAGATAGTAGTGTATCAGTAGACAACCTTATGGGGGAAATCCTCAGAGTAGAGGTGTGTAAACCCAGGTCACCTGAGGGAGTAGACTCCCTGCAGGTCACTCAGTCCAAAGACAAGGTCAGTGGGAGAAGTTCACCAGTTCACTCAGTGAATGAATGGGACCTGCAGTTCTTCTCCGACGACCTTCTCAGGTTGTTAGGAGGGGAGAGTGAACTGTTATCTTGAGCCAAGATTCCTCAGCAAGAGACGTTTGCGACCTGCAGGTCTCGAACTTGCCTCGCCAAGAGAAGTTCGCGACCGTCTGAGCAGTCTGGATGTCGGCCGCAGGGAGCCAAGCTGTCGGAAACGTCTTGTGATGAACTGCAGGTCTTCCTTCCGCAGGTCATTTGGGACAAGTTCACTTGAAAGAGAAGTTCTTTGCGACAAGGTCACTCACTCACTACCCACCTCCATCTCAGACGGGTGGATGGCGATTGGCTCCAGAACCTTTAGCTTGAAATCAGTTCAGTAATCTGCACAATGAACCACAGTTTTGGTGCAAAGGAAATTGTAATTAATCTCCCTCCCAAGGATCCTGAATAAAAATAATAATATTAATCATAATAGGTATCATATGGTTGCTACCTTCAACGCTTGACATCATGAATAAAAGTTTTCGTTCATCCGTTTGAAGGCACGTGAAGATACCGGCGTTGAACGATTCGCAGTACATCGGGCTGAGCGTCTACAGCGTGGTGATCACGAGTGTCCTCGTCGTGGTGCTCGCTAATTTGGTGTCCGAGCGGGTGACTCTCGCTTTCCTCTGCATCTCGCTGCCCATCTTGATCTCCACGACCGGCTCCCTCTGCCTTCTCTTCGTGCCGAAAATCTACGATATCTTCGTCAACAAGGACAACCCTGAGCGGATGGACCCCATCATGCAGAGCATGGGGCTCAAAATAGAATGCAACACTAGGAGGTGAGTAGTTTCCTTTGATTATTCTTGATCTTACTTGTCAACTACATAGCTCCTGCCTGGTCTAAAGCCTCGCTGCTGACCCTTCAGGTTTTAGCGATGGGACCCCTGCCGAAAAGTCAGACCGAATGATGTCATAAAGGTAGCACCTATAATTAATTGCCCAATTACACGTGTCGGTAGATTCATTACAAACGGTGCACTCTTTCTTCCTACGATTATTCCCTTCATCCTTTCTTGGCAGCATCTTGTATTCTTAATTTATACAAAATTGTATTACATTCAAACCCTTTATTAGATTCAACTACTTTGAAAAATAACTTTTCTTTCGAATTCAAATCATTCATCGTTCCAACGTCCATTTTTGCGTATCGTACAGGCAAGAAACAGTTGAAAGTATCACTTGATGCCAACATTCGGTCGCCATAATTGGTGCTAACTTTCCTTAACGTTTCCAGTTTGTACGATTTGTTGAGCTCAAGCTCTTCCAGTTTCATCTTATCCAGTATCTTACATACAACGGTAAGGGGAAAAACCTGAAGGGTCAGGTACATCATATTTTATCTTCAAGTGAAAAGCAGCCGGGGTGCAGGGGGTGAAGCCCCCGCCGAGGCACGCAGCGCCGAGTTTTAGCCCAAGATCCTATAAGTTTTGCGAAAGTTGCAGTAAATAGCTTTACCACCGTGTTTATAAGAGCATGCGACCTATAATTAGAACGGTTAGTTTTACCTCCTTTTTTATGTAGTAGGCGCAGTTTAATATTTCCTCAACAACTGGGTATCCCACCACCATGGAGGATCCGATTAAGTATAACAATGCAGCTCTCAATCCATACATCCTGGAGGGACCTTAGCAACTCACTGCCCATTAACCAGGACATTTTTCTGAGTTTGAGAGTCAGCTCTGATTTCAATCGTCAGCAGTGACATGAGACAAAATGAATTCAGGAAATGATCTAATAAATGATGATTTCTTGCTTATTGCTCTGTAGTAAAGTTTTTCCCCTCAATTGTTTGTATTGTACATTTATTTCTCTGGAAAACCGTGAATAAATAAATGAAGCACTCCGTCGTATGATTTAAGGGAAGGCAGAACGGTTAATGAACCACGTTTCGTGGGGAAATGATAATTTCTGAATTCGTAGTCGATCATTTTATTACTCCAAATTCCGTGGTATCATTTTCCAGGTTCCTCACGGATGACCGGCGTGAACTTTACTTCAGAGGTTGAAGTTCAGAACAAAGTCTACCGCAGAGAACTCCATTTGTTGGATGGGGAAATCGCCAAACTGGAAAAACAGCTGAGCCATGATGAAGGATCTTCAGCTAGTTCACATTCTTCTGTTGTTCCAAAGGTATTACATCTATGTTATCTTCTTCAACATTTTATATTTGTAAAAGTAGATGAATTTCCATCACAATGAAAGGTTCTTGAAGTAGGCCTTGAACTTGCAGCACAAATTCTCTAACTTTTTCATTAATGTGTGCTGTCAAATGAACCCAGATTAGAATTTGTACTCATAACAGAGATCAAAGATTTTGAAGCATAATTCATGCATATCAGCAAAAACGACTTTGAGATTTTTGCCTCTGTTCAAGTACCTACTCAACAGTTTTGTTAAGGATGTGTTTCTAGTAAAAGTCAAGCTGGAAGCGCAAATCAACCTTATAGCATCCAACCTTATAGCATGAATATGTGCTGCCGATCTATTTTCATAGTTCGTGGTGTTCCATCAGTAGGTATCACCTTTTACACTAATATTAAATGTAATGTAGGCCCCACGAAGTTTACACGAAAACTTGGAGTTTGCTCATTCCTACAGTTTCAATTTTTGTCAACTTGGTAGTGACAACTCTACAGTTAACGTACTTGATAATGCTCATGGCGAGACACTACAGTGAGGTGCCACTTCTTGTTCCCTTGGCTGCTAGAAAGTATTGGTAGATTTTCTCTTCTACTTGGGGAAAGCACTGTAAGTACCCAATGTACTTGGGTGTCCCAACTATACTCGTTGAACTACAGTTGTGTAACTTGAGCACCTTGTTTCAGAATGACGGCGAAGATGGATTGGATAAACTTCCATTTCGAGTACCTCCAAGAGGGAAATCTACGAGTGTGAGCGGTGGAATCCCTGTGCTTCTACTTTCTGTTTTGCCTCCTGTTATTCCCAGAGCGAGTTGGCCTTCAGAAGAGCGTCAGATCTTGAGACGAGGGGTCGCCTTCAATTCTGAACCGGAATTGGACGAAAAGAAGTCCCTGTCTGATACTTTCGCAACTCGCCAGACCAACGTAGCTATCTTTGGGCCTCCAAATAAGACGTCGATGTTTGGAAAGTTACTGAGCATGATTTACCCTGGACAGCCCAGCGTAAGGAAATCTTCGGCACCTGCTGGGTTCATTTCAGCGTTTAAAGCTCACGTCGAGTACTTCGCCACATCCATCCCCGGAAACAAAAGTGCTTCTGGAAGTGGAGAATCCAGCATCAACACGAGCAGATCGTGGGGAGTCAATAAAGTGCCGTTCGTGATGGCCGACGATTTAGACCTGCGAGGGAGAGAGTCGAGCTCCCTGGGGGGTTTAGGACGAGAACATATGAGCGATGGGGAGGACGAACAAGATGGAATTGGCTGCCGCCGCGTCCAGGCGAGATCAGTCCAATCGCTGTCACAACACACGGTCTCTTTTGCCCTGAACCACCAAAAGCAAAGATCCCAGCCAACTTTGAGCAGTTGCAACAACCGACATCCGAAAGGATCTCCGAGATTCCCCCACAGGATATCTCCGACTGTGAGTCTAGATGCTTTTGAAGAAAGGTATTTCAGCATGAAGAAACACACTTTCCTAAACGCTATTCGCCAAGAACCAGATGGGAGGGACGCCGACCCACCCCAATCCCCTGTAGTGAGTTTTGATGAAATGGTACCTACCGTTATTAAGCCCCTAACTCCCGAACTGGATACTAATTGAATAAGTCCAAATTAACTCAATGCTGTTGTAATTAAACTAATTCTTAATTTATTGATTTGGTTCAAGTTATGTTCTACTTAAATCTTTACCATACTCACTCATTTTTCACACAATTTATTTGAATTTCATATATTTTAAATGATTTGAGAGCAACGACGATTTTTCCATCAACGTTATCCATCGAACGAGGAACAAACTACTGTAATATATGTATAAGATATATTCAAAATGTCTCCTTAATCTATCCAATTTTATAATATCGTGGGGTTCCGGGTAAAAGTGACCAAGTAACATTTTTTTCAAAATGAGCTTTTTTTGTCATTCCGGTGCTAAGGAACGTTGTCTACTGTGTGTTGTTGCTAAGAACGTTATCTTCAAACTGATGTGCAAGAAATACTTGAAAATAAATTTTACCTGCCTGACCCAAAGAGTTTTATGTGACCAAATGGCATTTGAACTCAACCACAAAACACGAGATGGATTATAAATGTACTCTCGCTGGTGCATGTAAATGTTATCAATTGCCATTTGATCACTTTTACTGTGTAAGATTTGTAAGATTGCATAGTGGGCAGGTGAAAATGACCAATTACAGTGATAGGTAATGGATAACCTTCTCTAACAGAAATAGGTATGTCATTGTTGTTTAGATGCTTGGCAACACGATAAATTAACGAAAAAACTATTCAATCCCTCAATTTCATGTAACTATGCGACTGATTTTCGAAGAATTGAATTGACCAAATGAGTAAAGCTTGAAACTCCAGACAGGTAAAAATGATCAAATAGAGTTTTCCGAATAAACAGCTCTTATTTAATCTGAAGTGAATTTTGAAGCACGATATCATAGGCGGGCACTAGCTAACTACCTACAGGATAAAGAAAAATCGAAACATAGTCGGATGAGACATCACACAACCTGTGTTCGTAAGAAGAAAATAGGTGAAACTTCAGATCGCTCCCCTGTAAAATTTTGCAAATGTTACTTGGTCACTTTTACTCGGAACCCCACGATATTATCAACTCATTCATTTACCTTCATGATTCGACTTTATGAGTAGGATATTATTGATTTTATCTGTTAGGATTATTATCCACCTTAAAAGAATAATCTGTCATGTCAGTATGATTTAACGAAATGTTTTCTCTTTGTATATTCTTGTAAAATGTTTCACTCAATCTGATCTGTGATGTTTTCTGACAAATGAACCTCCATTATATTATAGCTCCCTATTATTATAGCGTTTGTCATTACATGTTGACATAATAATTATTATAGATGACAAACGAAGCCTCTAGCGATGCGTAGTTGCGGTTTATACGACACTTACTTTCATCTTTCAGGAATCAGCAATAAATAGAATAGAGTTTTCCATTGTAAATGTACAATTATGGTAGTTGTAGAAGTGTTTCATTGATGTACAATGTTGGTGATAATGGAGTATCCTTTCAGAATTGCGAGTTAGGTTGATACCGTTCATTTCAAATGCCTCTGATTGATAAATTGAGTTTTCACTAATTTTCTAACAACTATTTCAGGTATGGAAAACATTCACTTTCATAAGGTGTTCTCAAAAAAAAAATAGAACCATACAATATATCGGAGTTTGGGCACAATCGATTTGAAAGATCCTCAAACAATTGAATAATAAATAGGTAACTCCAAAGTTCCTCATTGTTTGAAGTTGACAATTAACAGTTTGTATATTATGCATATAAATATTTTCCCTTGCATGGATTTCGCCCAACACTCTTGTCAATCAAAGCTAGAAGAATTTATTACCATTATATGTGAAATAAAACAGAATTGATATCGTTGTGTACTCAAATGTTTGGATGGTTATCACATCACCCATTTATCGCTGCCGATGAGGATCTGAAATCGATCTGTTTTTCTTTTGGAGCTTGTTTGCCGATAGTTAGGGGTTCGAGTAAACGGTTTCGGGCTGTTGTTGGGAACACGCCATTCCCGAATCACGAGGTTCTTCGGTGTCCTTCGCGCGAAAACATTCAAAATAGTCGTAGTGCCATATACCATAAAATTGTATCGCAAAGATGACTAATACCTCACGCATATCTATCAGTGCAAAATAGCTTGCTGTGCTACTGTTAGTATCCTTAAAAAAAAAAGCTAGGTATCGAATGTGATTTGAAGTTATTACGCGAATTTGAGAGGCATTCGGCTCTTCAACACTGTGAACACATTGCGATTTACCTAACACTGAAATTGAAACAAAAACACGATGAGAAGGCAAGCCTTTAAAACCTCTCTCACTTCCAACAGTTATTTAATGAAGTACATGCGAGTTCCCTTAAAATTTAGCCAAGTAGTTGGCAACTGTTTGTCCCTTGTCCGCCCTAGCGTTTTCAAACTACTCATCTCGGTGGTTCTGTCCACTTTGTACGTCTACGTGACCGTTTTATCAGCATTGCACAGTACCACATCGTTTTTGGAACTAATAGACGAATTCGGAGAAGTTTTGAAGGCAACCGTCATGGTGTACATTCAATTCGAAATGTATGCCAACACAAAACACCTGGTTGGCTGTTTCAAAAAACTCGGGGCTGCAGATTTTAAGCTGCGCGACAGTCAATCTGGAAGTGAGCTTTGGATAATAAAAATCCTTGCTATGCGGGCTACAGTTTTAATCTTGATTCTCCTCCTGTCACTGAACCCGAAATGTCACGAATTATCTTTGATGAGTGTCGCTAGCAGCGCTCTAAACTTTTACATTAGCCTGTTTTTTTATTCGCCGTGGCTAATAGTGATTTCCTTGCTCCGCTTCACTAACAGACAATTCATTTTCATAACGACGAAGCTTAAAGAATTCCAATCAATCAAAATCACTACAGAGGTAAGCCCATTGATTCTAATATATGTGTTAAGTTATTTAGTTGTTTAGGACCTTATCCGTTATCGTTACGCCAGGGCCGCCCGGTCTCATCCGGCGCAGTTTTCGTTCATGACACTCTTCCCTTCATTGTAGATGTCAGAGATCATATCTGTCGGTCATGTTTTTGGAGTCATCTTGCCTATCGATATCGGAGGTCAGTTGTGTTTCAGTCTTTGTCTGTTCCCGTTAAAAATGAATTCCCTGTCTTTGTATGACGCCGTGAAAACGAAGGAGGGTGCCGTTCGGTTTCTGCAAGATGGAAAGATTTTGCCTCAAAACGTGACGTGCTCAGGAGGAAACACGACTATTTTATATCTCACTGGATTGAGAGACTGGTGGCAGTGCAATAAACGTGGATGCTGCAAAGCTTCAAGGGCACTAAGGAGCAAATTTTACCTGACTGGTTCGAAACTCCCTTTGACAGATATTGTGCTGTTCATATATGGTTGGGGTACTGCAATGGGGTACTCGCCGAAGTCTCCTAGATTCCTACCTCTGCGAATTTATGTGGCGCCAGAACCCCTAAAGCCCGAAAAGTGGACCCTTTCGACGAAATTCTCAACGAGATTGCCATCTTTTGGCCTCCCAGTGAAGAATTGTGAATGGCAACTTCTAAGAATAAGAATTGACGAAAATTCAACACAATTGTATCCCATTATGTGAGAAAAATAAACCTTTACGTTTTCCAAACCTAAACCTAAACGTATTCTCTTCTTTCGTTTATTTATTTATTTATTTTTTTTTTTTTCGGTGGCAGGTGAGGAAATCGGATCTTCTAAGATACCCAAAAGGGACCGCACTTTGAGTTATGTGGGATTCGAACCCACTAAAACCTCACCTTCCATTTCCCACGACGAAACTCAGCCTGGAACTGTTTGACACATTACTTCAGGCTGGTTCTAGGGAAGGATTTAGTACTCCTCTCGGTCCGTGTTCTCCCTGCTCTGCCTCTCCCGTTCCTTCACAGCCTTCATTCTCAGGATCTTTTCAGAAAAGGATGTCGCGGTCCAGTTCTGTTCACGCTCATTTTACTTAAGACACATTCTGGCGTCATGTCCTGAGGAGATAGCTCCAGTGTCTGCTGAAGCCAACTTCTGTTGGCAGTCCAGTATTCACATTTGAAAAAAGTATGGAACACATCATCATCCTCTTCCTTGCAATAAGGGCATGCTGGGTCATCCACTTTCCCCATCCTATGCAAGTAGGCGTAGAAGAGTCCATGCCCTGAGAGGAACTGTGTCAGGAAAAAGTTCACCTCTCCATGTGGTCTGTTCATCCATGTGTCGATACAGGGTATTAGGCGTGCAGTCCATCTTCCTCGGTGTTTCGGTGTTCTCCTATCCACATCTCCTGCCAGTTAGCCATTGTGCGCTGCCTCTCTTCCTTGGCGACTGTATTTTTAGTTGTTTCCCCCTTTCTATCGAACGTACGTTTCCGCTCTGCTGCAATGAGTTGTATTGGGATGACTCCCGCAATTACAAGTATGGCTGGTTCCGACACAGTCCTGATATACAGTACAATAACATTATCAAGGGCGGCGGAACGATAACGGATGAAGGGGAAGCAGGCGGGCGGCCGAGACGCCTGGCGGAACGATAACGGAAAAGACCCGTTCTTTACCGTCAAGAATGAATAGAGGCATTTATTTATTTGTTTATTTTCATTTTTTTAAAGGGGGGGGGGGACACCCTGGTCACTAAGTCTACTAGGATCTATTGTGACGCTGTCCCTATAGACCCATGCGTCGAGTTGAGGCTTTCTTTCACTGCAATATTTCCAAAACCTAATGACTCAACCGGGACTTATATCTGTATAACTCAGTAACAGAAAGGATTTAAAATTCCGTCTCGGCTGTACTTACAGAGATAGCTAAGAATGGTTTTGAGGCTATATTTTCCTAAAAATCCATAACTTGAGGTATAGCCCTGTTGCACTGGAAGTGCTATGTGAGATATTCTGTACTCTGTTATTTATTTATTTTTTTAATTTATTTATTTCCCAGTTAAAATTATGTAAAGTAAAGTTATGTGTTCCGAATGATCACTATTTGTTCCACCAACTATTGAGCGAACTCACATTTTACATCACTTACTGTATTCATCGCGTATTTACAGCTAACAGTTTAGTCATGAGGCTTAGGGATAATCAACTGATAATAGGATAAGAGTGTGTTTTGGTGATTAGATGCATGTATTCTAGCAGGTGAATGGACAACTAGGTGTGCTCCCTGAAACTTCTGGCGTTCTTTCATTGGTTCATTCTTTGGACCCAGAACGAATCAAACGCTGTGTTCTCCTTATAGACAGAGTGTGCTCCCTGACAGTGAACCCCCACCAAACTCACAACTCCACCATCCTCTCACCCATCGTCAGGCTCTGTTTGGCGTGTGGATTTGAAACTCTTCAATGAGGATTGATGGGGAAAAGTTTAAAACAGTTTGATAATATTATCATTATCAGGTATATTTGGCAGGGGGCTGCAGACCCTGTCAACAGCCATCCCTGTTTGTAAGCATGCAATTTTGATGGCATCTAATCACACGGGATGAAACTGAAAGAGTGCTTCTTGAGATCAAACCCACGTCATCTTTGAAATTTTCATCATTTTTATCAAAGGGGATAAATTATCTATTATACTTTTTTTATCAAAGCCGCTTGATAAATTAAAATAAAACAACATTCTTCGAAGGTAATAATCATTTTTCAATCATTTTTGATCAAAACATTAGTAATAAATTATGTTTTACTATCAGGCATTGATTTTTACAACTCAATACAAAACTGTTGTTATTGTAACATGTCATTATGTTTAGTCCAATTTTGTACACCTTAAGTTGTGAACCAATATTTTTAGGGTTGGAGCGGATATAGGAATATGATCAGAAACCACGCTCAACTCTGTTGGGCGATGGACGACCTGATATTGTGGTTCCAACGTTCTTTCCTGGCCTACGCTGCATTCATCTTTTACCGCTCGACTTTTGGGTTTTACGAAATATCCAAAGACGTTTTGTCGCTCGTCGTGCGAACTCAGTCCTGCGTTTTACTGCATTTCTTCGAAGGTACTCTGTGGCAAGTCATTCGGTTTAGCGACCTTTGGCTCATCATCAGCTCCTGCCAAGCAACTGAGCGCAACGTGAGACATCTCTTCATTACGTTATGCAACCATTTAAATTCAAATGCAGTACTTCTAGTCCAGGACACGAAAGGAAGTTTCGTTTTCGTTTGAAGTTTCAGAAGCTCCATCCTTTAATTTCAATTTGGTTTGGAAGTTCAGGGTGGTCCATGGGAAACTAACGGTTTGTAAATGAGTAATAAACATTTGTTTTCCAAAATAAACAATTTATTTTTTCAAAATCTTACAGCCAGCTTTATGCCATTTAAGAAATCAAACCTTAACACTTTCACTGCGGCTGTCGACACGTACGACAAATGAGATCCCCTGGCGGACGTCAACTACCTGTCGACAACTCGCTTCCCGTATTCAGATCAACCTCAACACGTCCAGCCGACTCGAAGCCTCAGCCTCAGCGTAGTGAAAGATCCTAAGTTTGTGACCAAGCCTTCGCCGTCCACCAGATCGTTTTTTCAATATTTTTTTCTCGTTTTTCTCATACGGTAAGTTTTTTACTCGATACTTTTTCTTAGCTTACTCCAAACATTATTTGTATCGAAAATTAAGAATAAACAACTATGAATTAACCCCTAATAAGGAGTAAAAATAATAAACTTTTTATTTATTTTATTATTTTATTTTTTAATAATTATTTTTTTCAGTGGGCTTTATGTTTTAGTGCGTATTTTAAGTTGCTGTTTTTTGCCCAGATGAGCAGACGTGGAGTGAAGAGACGATTGGTATTCGAGGAAGAATTGGCTTCTGGATTATATAGTTTAAAAATGTTCATTTTTTTAATAATTAAAAAAATTAATATTTTTCAACTATATACATTGTAGTTTTTTATTGATTTTGACTACAATGTTAAATTTTTTTTTTGTACAGGGTGTCCTAAAAATCGTCCAAACGGGAGTAAACAAAAAAAATTTTTTTTTGAATCTTCATAAGTTTTTCCAAGGATCTCAAATATCATATTCGCGCACCCCGCGCAACTGCGCAATCTTGCGCAACTGACACTAACTTTCTTATTTTAAATGGGAACCCCAATTTTTTATTGCAGATTCGGATTCTACTCAAAATTTCATGAAAATTTGACCCCTCAATCAATTTTTTTGGTTGCGCGCAACCGGTTCAGCGAGCACGAAAAGTTGCGCAACCCAAAATTGTCAAATAGTGGATGTGGTGAACTCTAAAGTGTGGCAAAAATTTTCATTGTTTTTTAACGCTGATTCACGTTATCCGTTTCTTGATTCGGCTCAATTTTTGCGGAATAATGACCTAAATTTGGTTATTTCTCGTGAAAAAATCATCTTTTTTCGCGCGTGTGTTTGCACATGAAATTTCATAGGTAATTATCCATTTCTTTTCCGTCCTCCTTTCTCAACCGGACCTCGAAAACTAATCCCCGTAAAAATCTGAAAACAGGCGCCTAAAGATTTTTTTCACCGGACGAAATAACCAAATTTTTTTTGTTTACTCCCGTTTGGACGATTTTAGGAGGGGGAGGGGAACAACTCGTGGGACAAGCTGTATAGTTGAAAAATGTTCATTTTTTTAATAATTAAAAAAATTAATATTTTTCAACTATATACATTGTAGTCAAAATCAATTATTGATTTTGACTACAATGTATAAATTTTCTTGTACCGTTATTATATACTTAATAATATTTTCAGTAGTAATAATTCTTTGATATTCTTGTATCGTTTTTATAATATGTACAAAATACTTTTCAATGAAATTTGTGTGAATTATACTTTTGAGTTCATTTTTGTGTTGCCTCCTCATTCTTACACCTGGATGTAGGTACTTCTACCAAAAAGAGCTGTTGGGCCTCCTTTCTAATTACTTAGGTACATAATCTTTTCAGGTAGAAGGTGGACACTCGTTTTCTGTTATAAAAGCTGTCCTCTTTACAGCTTAGCTCGGTTTTTAGAGTATTATAACTTCTCCTACAGAATGTCGACTACTCTAAAAAAAAAATACCTATTTGGATTGATCAGTTGATCATATTTGTGTGCCTCCTGAAATTCAATAATCGCTCTACCCTGTGAAACACGCACACTCCAAAGCTTAGTAGAAATTCAAAATCATGAACGCAAGCTAATTGAATAATAAACCCCAGTGAAAGAATTTGCAGCGTTTTTTATTGAACCTCAATACCCCCCCCCTCCCCACAATAAAAACATCTGTAATTTATCAAGTCCTTTAGCACTCGTATTGCGTTAAAACTTCCCCAAATCCAAATTTAAACGATGTAGCCAAAGGTAGACTGATGTAGAGGAGGCACACAAAATTTGATATTTAATATCATCAACTGATCAATCCAAATAGGTGTTTTGGTTGAGAACCGATTCACGTGGTCTATGCATATCTCCTGAAATTCAATAATCGCTCTATCACCTGTAAAACACGCACACTCCAAAGCTTAGTAGAAATTCAAATCATGAATGCAACTCAAATGAATAAAATTGAATAATAAACCCCACTGAAAGAATTTGCAGTGTGCGTGTTTCACAGTGATAGAGCGATTATTGAACTTCTAATATGATCAACTGATCAATCCAAATAGGTATTTTGGTTGAGAACAGATTTACGTGCTCTATGCATATCTCCTGAAATTCAATAATCGCTCTATCACCTGTGAAACACGCACACTCCGAAGCTTAGTACAGATTCAAATCATGAACGCAAGCCAATTGAATAATAAACCCAGAGAAAGAATACTTATTTACCCCACTAATAATATTGTACAATATTTACCTATTTATCATCAGCGTTTCATGCATATCAGAATGCTTCAACCCGTGTATCGGCTATAAACTACAAGTATCAACATCGGCTATCACTCCAGTATCCACATTCACTACAACTCGACGCTATCAGCATCACTAGGTTACAAACAAACAATAATAAACCAAAAAACGCAAATCTTGGCACCATAAATCGGGCCATACATCGGGAATGGTTTGACCTACGGACCTGGGGAGGGTCTCATTCGATTCCTCTTGGTATGTTCTTCAAATAGGTACAAATTTAGGCCGATTCGACTTGTTTTGAGGTTTTTAGGGATTTTACAAAACTTTGACAGCCCTTAAAGGGCACTTTAAATTGAGTGAGAGAGCTGGCTCAAGAATTGGGGCGTCGTCGGACCTAGATGGATTTTTCCTGAAAATTAAAGATTTTTTGCTCCAGCCGTTTGGGAGAAATCGTGCGTACGGCGGACGGACGGAAAATTGTTTTTTTGCAGATTCGGATTCTACACCCTTTGAAACGTAAACCATGAAATTCTCAGGGGGGGGGGGGGGTTAGAATTTTTTTCCAGAGCGATTACAATGGTTTATTATTGAATAATAAACCAATATTGGGTAATGACAGAGTTTTTCTCATGTTCCTTGCTTGATAGATACAGGAGACTTTTTGAGACCCAATACCGAGAAATTATGACACGAAACAGCCAAAGTAAAAGAAAAAACGAAAAACGTGACGATTTTATGGTAACTTAACAAGATTGACCGAACCTCAGCGCAAAAAGACGATATGGAGAGAAGTTGGACGAAATCCCGCTCGAAACCGCCATCGCCCTCTCCCCAGGGGAGTCTACTGAAGGCTATTAAGGTTTCAAGCGCATTCTAGCGGCGTTTGGGCTAACCAAGTCGGAAGTTGGTTGCACTGAGCCCCGGTAGAATGCGCTTGCAACCCGCTATCGCCCTCTTCCCAGGGGAGTCTACTGAAGGCTATTAAGGTTTCCAGCGCATTCTAGCGGCGTTTGGGCTAACCAAGTCGGAAGTTGGTTGCACTGAGCCCCGGTAGAATGCGCTTGCAACCGGCTATCGCCCTCTTCCCAGGGGAGTCTACTGAAGGGTATTAAGGTTTCCAGCGCATTCTAGCGGCGTTTGGGCTAACCAAGTCGGAAGTTGGTTGCACTGAGCCCCGGTAGAATGCGCTTGCTACCAGCTATCGCCCTCTTCCCAGGGGAGTATACTGAAGGCTATTAAGGTTTCCAGCGCATTCTAGCGGCGTTTGGGCTAACCAAGTCGGAAGTTGGTTGCACTGAGCCCCGGTAGAATGCGCTTGCAACCGGCTATCGCCCTCTTCCCAGGGGAATCTACTGAAGGCTATTAAGGTTTCCAGCGCATTCTAGCGGCGTTTGGGCTAACCAAGTCGGAAGTTGGTTGCACTGAGCCCCGGTAGAATGCGCTTGCAACCAGCTATCGCCCTCTTCCCAGGGGAGTCTACTGAAGGCTATTAAGGTTTCAAGCGCATTCTAGCGGCGTTTGGTCTAACCACGTCAGAAGTTGGTTGCACTGAGCCCCGGTAGAATGCGCTTGCTACCCGCTATCGCCCTCTTCCCAGGGGAGTCTACTGAAGGCTATTAAGGTTTCAATCGCATTCTAGCGGCATCCAGTTCATCCAACGTTACTAGGTACTGACTCCCACACTCGCTTAAGTGAAGTGAGGGCAGAACATTCTGACTCCCAGCGAGACTCAAGCAGGGTTCAGATCCATCCGGATCATTCGGAAATACAGATAGGGGAAGCTAGTAAAAAGCCGTGGAGGGATGGAGGGGAATCAGCTGAACACAAGGGTCAATCCATATAAAGTGGTCCAGAGGTGGTTGCTGTAATATTTCTACTATTTTTTATATTTTTACCCAAAAAAGTAGCACTTGTTACAAGTCTAAAAATACACTTAGTTCAATTTTTGTACTTGTTGTTTGCCAGTGGCGGCCATTTTTCTGTAGTAAGAACGCTAATTTTAGGCGATTTTAGAGCTCTGCGGAAACGTATTTAACTCAGCTTCTATTCATCCTAGAACAATGTTTCAATTCGTTCTTACTACAAAAAAATGGCCGCTAACGGCAAACTAAAAATTTAAAAAGTAAAAGACATGCATTTGTACACTTGTAGTAAGTGTTACTTCATAGTACAAAAGCAAAAAAAAAATATTAAAAATGTTGAAGCAACCAATTAAATTATTTCTGGACCACTTCATACGGACTGACCCACAAGCAAACAACTCGTTTCCCGAAAAATTTTTATTGCAGATTCGGATTCTACAATCTTTGAAACGTAAACCATGAAATTTTCAGGGGGGGGGGTTACAATTTTTTTTTCCAGAGCGATTACAATGATTTATTATTGAATAATAAACCAAAAAAGTTGCCGCACAGAAAATCGGTTTTGAATAATTATTGCTCATAACAAGTTGCAAGTCTGTTCAAAAACCCTTGATGAACTCGCTCCCTTGATGAATAAGGGTGTGTCAATCGCGTGGAGTTGAGTTCGAATCGCTTCCTTCAGCTCGCCTAACGTTCTCGGACACGAGATTTTAGGAAACCCCCACAGAAAGAAGTCACAGGTGGTCAAATCAGGGAACCTCGGAGGCCAAGGGATGTCCCTGAACCGTGAGATCAAGCGCTCTGGGAACATTTGGTGCAACTCGTCCCATAGCAACTCCAGCAGTGTGCGGGGTTGCCCCATCTTGCTGGAACCGAATGCTTTCAGCAAGAATAGTAGTGTGATTTCAGCAAGAAGTAGTACGTCTCAGGTTTCAGGAAGCTGTTTATCATCTCAACGTAACGAGCTGCAGTCACAGTCACTGTATTGCCATGTTCCTAAAAAAATATGGGCACATTTGCACGAAACTGCACACCACACCGTCACTTTCTGACTGTGTAAGGGCCGTTCGAACTCAAATCCACGCGATTGACACATCCTTATTGGAGCGCGTTCATCAAGGGTTTTTGAATAGACTTGCAACATGTTACGAGCAAGACGATCACCACATGAGAGATGTTATTTTTAAGGTTTGATTTCTTAAATGGCATAAGACTGGCTGTAAAATTTTGAAAAACTTTTTTTATGTTGAAAACAAATTTTCACTACTCATTTACAAACCGTCAGTTTCCCATACAAGGCCCAGTACTAATACAGAATTATTGAATGTACAGTAGAACCTCTTTAATCCGAACTAATTGGGACCAGGGGTAGTTCGGATTACAGAACATATTGTTTTTTTTTTTTTTTTTTTCTTCATAACAATAGCTAAAACGTGGCTAAAATGGATCGTAATTGTTACAGGAAAAGTGAAAAATGCTTTATAAAGTAAAATACAGTGGTTATTTAATGCAGTAGTAAACATAGTAAATAAACAGTAGTGTACATTACAGTAGAAACAGTTACGGTGCATATACATATCAATAAATACAGTATACAATATCTATAAATACTGTACTGTGTATAGAGTACAGCAATGAGCTAATCAAACAAAGTCGTTAAACTAGGTTGAAATACCTTAAATAGTTAAATGGTTTAAATTTAATTATTTTATTTTATTTTTAATTACTTTATTAATAAAATTAAATTAATAAAGTAATTGTTAAAATAGTCACTCATTTTCCTTTGAACTAATGTCGAATTGCGTTTTTTGGCGGCCAAGTCGCGAATTTTCTTTAAGACCATCAATTGCGGTAAACAGCTTTCGAACTGATTTTCGTACCGGTTCATTGCCGTCTTTAACGCAGTAAAATGCGGCATTAAACGGCTCCCGCGGCGGCGTTCGAATTAGTGGATGCCCGGATTACGGGGGTTCGGATTAAAGAGGTTCTACTGTACACATACAAAGCTTCATTTTGTAAGGATATTCCCTAAAAGGAAGAAAATTTTGGCCCAGATTATTGGTTTGGAGGTGAGGTAAGGTTACAAAAAAACTCGAGATCGAGACGTTCAAAAACAAATCTCTAGGAAGACCTTTTTATTGGATATTGGTTCTAAAATCGAATCACTCTGCCGTTTTTATATTTTTTAGATAAATTGACATAATATGTTGATATTCTACAATCTGTTCAAAAATTTTGATCACTCTTAAGGTGTTCCTGAAAGTAGGAGGTTCCCCCTCCCGCGTTGTCACTGTTGATCCCGGCGGCTTGTTCATTTTGTTCATCAGTTGTGAATATTGGACGTTTGCGCATAGGAACCGTTACGAGAGTACCGTAGGAGTACCGTAGTAGGAACCGTTACGTGTTGTTGTTGACACACCTACATTAACTATATTGTGTGTTCGAATGTGTTCTGTCTAGTTTGATGGTCTGGATGCTCGCATCTCAAAAACAAAAAAATATCCTACATCAATCCTTCTAGTAAAGTATAGATCAGTTGGACAAATAGATCAGAATAAAACTCAAAGCGCCGGTCCAAATGTTCATCGTTCAGTCTGTTTCTATAAATATATTTACTTAATTTGTAACTGGTCTTGAGTTGAGATTTTGCCTTTCACCATCCTGATTCTTGGCGCAAACGTACAGTGATATTTCTTTCATTTCACTGGCGCATTTGTCCAATTTCGGTGGCAGGCGCAAATGTCCACTCATCATCAATCCGAGTCAATCGGAATTTGGGGGTTAATCGTGACATGCCACAATTGAATTCGGCCGGGGATCAAACTTCCTCTTTTTTGGGGGGGCGGGGGTCAACCAGAAGACCCCTGTATAGTTGAGGGGCTGAAATATTTGCTCGATTAATTCCGACACATGTTCCCCAACAAAAATTCTAGGCTGCGAATCTTTCGAAATGAGAAAGTTGTTTTTTGTTGTACGTTAAGTTTTGGTATATTGGGGGTGATCTCGGAATCCAGTCCTTTTGTGTCCTGGTGTAAAAAGTCAATATGTTGCTCGAATAAGTGAATCAAGGAAGCATGTGGGTATTCTCAAATAAAGCGTAAAAACGGTACGTTATTGTATTCTTGATTGTATTTTAAATACTTTCGAAAATCACCCATGTCCTACTTGAAGAAACTTTTCCGTTTACGAACACTATTCTGATTTTCGATTTATATTTTGTAGTCAACGAAATTTACAAGTGAATTTCACGAAGTTATAAAAAAATCTGGAGATACAAACGTGGTAAGTAGACGCTGCTCCAAGGTAAGTAGGTACTAGTTGGAAAATTTCAAGTAATTGAGTAAGTTATAAGAGTGTAATTATATTACCAGTAATAAATGTATGATCGATCTCTTATCTTGATTAGGATAATGTCGTCCCTTGCTAATCGAGTACAGAATATCAGCATGTGTGAGGAGGTTAGTCTGATTGTCACATTTTAAGGGTTCAAACTACAAAAGTTGAATCGAAATTAACATTTCACCGACGGAATATAAGCAAAATCGTAATGGACACTCACATCTGGTAAACCGATGGCCCATTTTGGGACCTTTGTTCAACATTTTTATTTGCATAATAATACCGACATTACAAAGATGGTTTTGCAATATTAATAATAGCACCTTTATAATTGTCCAGTCACTTTAAGTACTATGGTACTGAGTCCATCCACAAGCATTTGAACACGAGTCTAGGATCTGACAGAGGACATCTTGGGTACGGGGACGGGCGTTAGACACACAGCGAGAGAAAGTGAGCAGAGGGCGATGGTTACGTTAGACACACGGTTTGAAGAAAAATGAAAAGGGGCCTGATGGGGACCTATGACCTGAGAAACACACGCTCAAAACATTGATATCTCGCAAATATGAAATTTTTTGCCAATCTCGCCAGATGAGCCCGAACAATGAACCAAGACGGAGGAATAGTTTGTGTCGCAGGAGGATTGTGTAAAGGAAACGATAAATTATTTCACGAGAGGTACAAATTTGTGTTTGACAGGTATTAGGAGGCTAGAACCTGACAAGAGCTCTCCTCACCCACATTTCCAAGGAAGTTAATCAGTATTTTCAGTTTCAAACGCTTAGGAGGTATTAGGAGGCTAGAATCTGACAAGAGCTCTCCTTGCCCTCATTTAAGGAAGTTGGGCAGTATTTTCAGTTTCAAACGCATAGGAGGTATTAGGAGAATAGAATCTGACAAGAGCTCTCCTCGTCCTCATTTCAAGGGAAGTTGGGCAGTATTAAATACTGGAAATTTTCCAGTTTCAAACCCTTACAAGGAATTAGGAGGGTAAAACCTCACAGGGGCTCATCTGGCCCTCATTTCCAAGGAAGTTGGGCAGTATCTTCAGTTTCCACTGCATAGGAGGCTCTGACCAGAGCTCTCCTTGCCCTTATTTCCATGAAGTTGGACAGCATGTTCAGTTTCAAACGCTTAGGAGGTATTAGGAGAATAGAATCTGACAAGAGCTCTCCTATTTTCAGTTTCAAACGACATAGGAGGTATTAGGAGTCCTCATTTCAAGGGAAGTTGGGCAGTATTAGGAGAATCTGACAAGAGCTCTCCTTGCTCATTTCAAGGAAATTTTCAGTTTCAAACCCTTAGGAGGAATTAGGAGAATAGAATCTGACAAGAGCTCATCCTGGCCCTCATTTCAAGGAAGTTGGGCAGTATCTTCAGTTTCCAATGTATAGGAGGTATTAGGAGGCTCAGACAAGAGCTCTCCTCGCCCTTATTTCCATGAAGTTGGACTGCATTTTCAGTTTGAAACGCTTAGGAAGTATCCCTCATTACCCTCATTTCTGAGGAATTTGAGCAGTATTTCCAGTTTCAAACCATTAGGAGGTATTGGGAGAATAGAATCTGACAAGAGCTCTCCTCGCCCACATTTCCAAGGAAGTTAAGCAGTACTTTCAGTTTCAAACGCTTAGGAGGTATAAGGGGGCTAGAATCTGACAAGAGCCCTCCTCCCTCCATGGATACCCCAATGGGTGAACCCCTCAGTGGACAATTGAATTCTGGAAAAAGAAAATGGATAAACTACTTCAATTCAAGCATTTGCTAATAAGTCCATCAATCCTTACTTTTCAGTGCTAAGAAGTGAAGTCAGTCCTTAGTCTGTAAATGGGAAGGGAAATTTGTCTTAACACGCCAAACTCAATTTCTGGAAACAAGTGTGTCTAATGCAACTTGTGCGTCTAACGTCTAACTCAATTTTCAGAAGCCCGTGTGTCTAATGTAATGTCAATCGCCGCCCGTGTCTAACGTCTGTCTCCCTGTGAGGGTAACGGAATGGTATAGTTGCCCCTTCCGAGGAGGTGGATGCATTATTATGCTCCACCTCGCTCAGAGGATGTTTGAGACGCTTGCAGGCGTCCGATTCATCTCCCAAGGTGACAGTTTCTAAAATCGGGAAGGGGCCAACTAACCATATCCATCACACTCCCTAGGCTCTGAGAAAAGCCGGGGGGGGGGGGGGCTGAATGGAGGTTTAACTCTCATCCTAGGGGGGGAGGGGCTCACAATGAGTGGGGCAGGGATGTGACATTTTTGAAGAGTACCCTCAGGGGGGAATGCGAGTGAATAGGGGCAGCAGGACATTCAGGATATTAAATTACAAAAGGGCCAATGATCGTAACCACGCTCAGGCTAACATGTGAGGGTGATGGAATGGTATAGTTGCCCCTTCCGAGGAGGTGGATGCATTATTATGCTCCACCACGCTCAGAGGATGATTCAGACGCTTGCAGGCGTCCGATTCATCTCCCAAGGTGACAGATTCTAAAATCGGGAAGGGGCCAACTAACCATATCCATCACACCCTTTGGGTGGATTATGATTTCAGGAAGGAATGATCAAAATTCATTTCATCGTAAAGCCGAAAGTGGATTTTTGGGCTAACGGATTCTTCAAAATAGATAACACGTTGATCCATTCGGTAAGAAACAATTTAAGTACTGAGTGGGTTCACATTCGATTCACGATCGCACTAACGATGAACGTAAACTTTCCGTTAACTAACTTTGAGATGGTCTTAACTAACTTAATTTCAGATGATCGCAGCAGCAGCGACCTACCTCGCTGTAGTTTACCAATCATTCGACCTTACCACAGCATCCAGAAAAAGTACTTGATACGTTGGTCACTGGATTACTAGTGTGTGGTACCTACCTAAGAATGTGTGTAACAAGATTTCTCACTAAATTGTGTAGTCAAGTGAGTGATTGTCTGTGAATAAAATAGAGGTTAAAAAGCTCCTAAAGCAACAATCATTTCTTGAGTACCAAAATCAAACGTTGTGATTTCACCAACTTGTCCTGCTTCCACTCATGAAAAAGTTTCTTGTGGTCAAAGAGGATGCAGAAAATATCACAAAAACAAGATGACGAGACTTGAAAAGGTAAGGCAGGTGGTTGGGATGTACGGATGGTGAGAACTATTTCCTCCAAGTTCCGGATATCAGCAGAGCAGAATCGGAGAAATGATTGATCCAATACGTCGGGACGTTGGCGGTAACGATATTCGACGAGACGCTGATGGCGTTAAATTTTGCAAATCAGTGTTTGATTTCTTTAAAAGAAAAGGGGAGGAACGAAGAGCAGTATGGCACATGGATCATTTCAAAATTTCGATCACATTTATGTCACAGATCAGTATTGCAGTCAAATATCAACTAAATACAGTTTTGTAAGTGTTTTAAAATTCTCCTATGTGGATGTACATGTTCCATGGAAAAGTATGTAAAAGTTGTGCCTACAGGACCCAAGAGAAAATACCAAAGTCCGTATTTCTCACTCCCTACAGCTGTCACTAACCAGAGGTATACAACTTCCATCGTCACAACTCAGCGAAATATTTATTGGACCTGTTATATCCACTTGCACTATGAAAGAACATACCATCTACAATGGATATCCGCCTCAGGAAAAAAAATTGGATCAAATCAGGTAGCCTTTTCAGCCCATTATTTCAGTGTCACACGGTTTTTCCTCACTCCCTACAATGTTTTGAAAAGTAGCCCCCAACTGGCAGGAAAGGGTGTTTATGAAGTTGCTTTTGTTTAGTTGACATCCCTAATTCAAGATGATCCTGACGCTGGTGGTTAGATTTCGCCTAGACCTTCCCAGTCAGTTCTACCAGGAAAACCATCCCTGGAGGCAGTAGTGTGGGTTTTTCAACTCCCACTCCCTACTCCAATAACTTTCTGACTGTGGCAAGTGAAACTTGATCGCACTTGTTGACAATTAGTGTAGTTGTTGGAAGTTCATTGACAACATTTTGGTACAACCAGTTTCAATTGATTTGTGGCCTGTAAAGGCAGTGAAAGGCTATAACCTCACTCCCTACTCTCTCAATCCCTACAATATCCAGCCAATAGCCCCTTAAATTGTAGGGAGTGAGATCTGCTAGTAGCAAGTGAAATTTTGGCAAGGAAACCTTAGTATTTACTGTAGCTAAAATTAAGCTAATTTGAGCAGTTCCACTCACCTAAATTGAAAGACTTGAGCGGCAATTCTCATGGAGATGGAGGCTTAAGAGGGGAAAAAATAGTAGTATATACCTCACTCCCTACAAAGGTTTTTTTCAAAATGGCGTATCAGCAGTACGGTTCAAGATTATGTGTGCTCACTTGGGTAATATGCCGAGAGAACCACAGTGATTGATTATCAACAAAAAAAAATTGATCAAGTTTAATTTTTTTTTTAAGAAAACATCGATACCCAAATTTGACCGAAATTTTGGAGTGACTCACATAGATACAGTTTTAAAGAAAATACTCGGTATTTGTTTAAAACGTCGTTTATTTATACGTACAATATTTCTACAATACGAATCAAGAAGGTTGAACTTGAAAGTTCGCTGTTCCAAAAATAAATACATTCTCAAGATGGGAATATACTCGTATCGTCGATGAAGAGATTCTGAAAATTCAATTTAACCGATAGAACGTAGAAAATAACGTTTCTACGAAGAAAAATCGACTTCAAGTATTTACAACTCGTTATCTACAGTAACAAATAATAATATCACTTTACTTGCTTACGAATTGGTAGCGTTTGAGTTTAAATTATATGAAATTAAGTACGTCAAGTTTTATAAACAAAAGCGATCAACAGAGGGATTTATTTATCTATTCTATCGGGGTACATTTTTTCAATGTTGCATCAACGATCTACGACTGTCCGTCCAACTCACTGATGAGGGATTTTGCCAGGTATTGTGGAGAAGGTTCGATCTGTAGGAAGTCCTTGACGAGGGCTCGAGCCGGTTTGCCGCCTCCGTGTCCCAGGCATTCTCGCCTGTACCGCTCGCCGGCCTCCCGACTGAATGGATCGGCGATGAAGAAACTTTGCCATATGGAAGAGGCGACGGATCGGCTCATCAAATAGGAGTAGTATTTGGCGCCGTATCCGACCAGATGGGAAAACCGTAGCTGCCACGCCTGAAACCAAAGAAATAAGAAATTAATGTAGGTAGAGTGAAGGGGTGTAAAGGTGTAGTTTCCCTGACGCGTCTGGGGCGCGCGATTTCTGCATGTACCTACACAGCCGCGAGCCGCGCCGCGCTTTGGAAGTGTTGTCTCGCGGCGCGGCTGGCGGTCAGCAAGAGGCAAAGAGGGCGATGACGGTTTCGAGCGTTTTCTCTTTGGAGATTGAATTTGAATGGAGAAAGCGTCTCGGAGCACTAAGAGGACATTGTCACACAGATTTTTGTAGCAAATTAATTTAGAAAAACGATTCCATTCACAAGGAATTGACTAAACATCAATTTGGGTTAATAGTTCACGAATCGGAATGTACAACAATCACTTGACAACGGGGAAGGCGGGTGGACTAAATGGTTGGACGAAATTCCGCTAGAGTGTATCCGGAACCATCATTGCCCTCTTTGGCAGAGAATCTCCTGCAGCCTCGTGCGTGAATTTCATTGTACAAACACAAGTGAGGAAATACGACTTAAAAATGAAAAATGCTATCAGCAATGCTGACAAAATGCAGACAGAAAAATGTGATTCACGAGTTCCTCCGCCTCTGAGTAGCTCAATTCTGTAATTCACGAAAAACGAGCGCGCCTCATTGGCATGGAGTAAACCAAAAGAAATATGATTTTCTAAAAGCCTAACAGAAACTGTATTTGCCCTAGACCGTGTGGCAAGTGGCAGGCCAGCCCAGGGCAAGTACGTGTATTGGTTTTTCCCCCCCCCCCCATAAGAAAATTCAAAGCCCCCTAATTTGTACGTTCTTTACTTTATTTAAAGAAGAACGGCAATTTGAAAGACATTGCAGTAATAGGTAAGTGCTTGAATATTTTGCCGTGGAGCGCCGGGAATTAGCATTGATCAAGACTACCCGGAAAAGGTGAGAAACGCACGCTTCAAGCTTCTCTAGCTCTGGAAATTTCTGAAGGCGGAAAAATTGCAGTACGCTGTTTCGTGACCTCGGACGAATTGGCACCTGGGACGATGAAAATGGGCTGAACTGTGACAAGCAATTTGGAATAGGGATTTTGCAAGAGTATGCTGGGGAGTAGTTGTATGCAATCAACAAGCGGCAAAGGGAAAATACGACCTGGACAGCCTCGCGGCAGAAGAACGGAGGGGGAAATTGGCTCGTGGGTTCGTCTCAAGAACCTCAACCAGCAAAGCACCAGGTACTTCGCATGCTCATTAATCATCAATTAATCCTGTCGTAGCCAATTTCATCAGCCAATTTTCAGAAATATAAATGAGGGATCTTTTTACTGTATCCAAACTTCAATTTGAGAAATGGAGGAGAGTTTAGAGAATCTACCACTGACAACCTAAACAAGTACATACCAGGGATGGGACATCGAGACAAAACATCGATATTGATATCGATGTCGATGTTTGAGTGTTGGCATCGATATGTAGTCCAATCGGGTGAAAACATCGATGTTATCGATATTTTCGATATTGGTGTCCTTATTAGTTAACATCATCCTTGTCACACGGTTTTTATGAGGGACTAGTTTAATGACCCTGCTACGCAGGTTAAAAAGAAATAGGTGAATAACACAATGAGGGAGTATAATAACAATATGCAAAGTCAAAAAATCGTATATCCCAAATCCCCGAGGAGAGGACCACGTTGCTTGCCCTGGGTGACGCTTACCCACGCTGGGGCCCTCCTTCCGTTGCCCTGGGAGACGGGGGGGGGGGGGGAGAATTCCACCTGCCCACCGTTACCACCCCCTGAAAAGTGGATATACTCTGATAAGCTCGTCTTTATATAGTGTGATGATATTGATGCAATATCAACAGTTTTATTTTGTGACAAATTATATCTCATTTTAAATGTATTTCAACGCCAAAGAGGATGGTAAAAAGTTCCAGTCATGTAACATGATGAAATGAGCAAATTTTCAAACTAGTTTTGCATGAGGAAAAATTACGCAAAAAACAATTTTATTTTCTGTCTTGTGATAGGTCATTTTAATTTGGACATTTTTGAAAGCTGAAGAATCTCATAATTTTGTTTTTCAATTTCGCCCATCTACCTTGTTTTATTATTTTCAAACTGCTCTAGTTAGAACGGATTGAGATATCTCCAATCCGATTTCACCATCGTGTGATAGTTCACAAAACCTATATAAAAGAGAGTCACCTACTTGGGGGTTTACGGGTAATTTTCCCCCATTTGAAATGCCCCAAATCTCCCCTTCGAGTGAGCCGATTGTGGGCATCTTCAAACTTAGCCTTTTGAAAGCTTAGATAGATTTTTTTGTTCAAATTTGAGCTTTCTCTCTCAATTCTATCGAGAGTTGTCGTCTGGAATGAGTTTTGGTGATTTTTGACAGTGGAGACGGATTTTGGTGAAAACATTTTTTGAAAATATTTTCGACCGAGAACAATAGTTTTTTTTTCTTCGAAAATTCGCTAATACTACAGCAGTTGAAAGAATTGTTAATATTTATTTATTTATTTTTTCAAGTTAGGTAGCAAGCACACCAGATGGAATTTTCTCCGTGAGTGAAGAGTAAAGCAAACCGATGTTATCGGAGCCAAAACATCGATATATCGATATTATCGAATGTGTGACATCGATGGCAAAACATCGATTTTGATAATATCGATGTCGATGTCCCATCCCTAGTACATACGTCAGTGATTTACATGGAAGGGTTATTCTAACACAAGCATAATACACTCTGTGCAATAATTTGAAGCGTTTTTAACGATTCCATTTATAGCACTCACTGTGTTGTCTGTGTATGGTATGCCATAGTACTTGTCCTGTAGTTCAGCCAGGATGTCGGTTGTGCTTCCCGCTAAAGGATGTTGACCGTGGTACTTCTGATCGAGGAGAGAATAAAACACCTGCAGCTGCATTTCAGACGCCGAAAATATGTGCTTGGAGCTGCAATACTGTTGAAGCATTTTCTCTGGCATCGGTTCTTTTGTTTCGTAGTGACAAGCAAAGGAACGAACCACCTAAAATCAAAGTTTATTCGATGGTTATGAGGTAGAACAAATACTGACATTTGAATATTGATTTACTACCGATGTAACATCATATAAATGCTGAAATACAGAGTGTTGTAAGTCGGTCTGATGGTCGAACGTCCCATAGCCTTCAATTCTACTTTTCCTGTCACTTCCAAGTCCTTCACCCTTACATTCTCGTAACTCTCTCATTCTTTTTCTCAGGTTGAATTAACGTCCTCTTGTCCTCACTTTTAAACTTCTGGACATTCTAGTAACTAAACCTCATCTTTTTGGATAATTTTCTGAATCACAATGGTTTTTCTAAGCCTCCACAAGGTGATATATGCACGAGCGAACTGATCATTCTATTTGGTGGAAGTGAATGCTCCTTCACTGGTATTCACTCAGTTCAACGATGTATCCTTTTAGAATGGCCTCAGGCCCTAAATAGTACGAACATAGTAATTAAATAGATTCTAATGAATAATTTATAGACCTTGTTGTGTTTTGTAAAGCTATCAGAATCCTAAATTGGCATTGAAGAGTTTAATTACGCTCTGAATTTCGAAATTTAATACTGTAAGCCTCCCTTCTATGGAACCCCCCCCCCCCCCCCCCATCAATTAGAGAGCTGTAATTAATAAGTGTTGGTAGCGGACCTGAAGGGTCAAGACTCCCTGAAGGGGGTTACTGTTAACATCCTCTTAGGCTGCAGGAAAGTCAAGGGTAGCAATGAGCAACAAACAATCAATGTATTATAAAAAGATATAGGTGAGATCAACGAAGAGCATTCACAATATACAATACAAAATAAAGAGATCAAAATATCAATGTGTCAAAATACTTATATCTAATAGTATGTAGCGAGATCTTACGAGCTAAAACGAGATCAACTACAAAAGAGCATGAATCAGTAGGCGAGCAATAAAGATGAATATGCAAATCAATGAAGATCAAAAAGAATAGACGATATGTTATTATAAAGCTGGCAAGAGCTATAGCGATCAATGTCGAAAATTAGTAAAATGGTAAGTAACTAGATCTGTAGGAACAAGAGCAATGCAAGATCAACGATCTTAATGTCAAAATCGGCATGTAACTCAGAATCTCTAGGATTTACTAGGAGGGATCTCCTCCAATCAACAACACAACACCTAATGCAATCAACTAAAAACACCGTGAAGCGGTGAGAGCAATCAATCTTCAAATCAATATCAGCAATCCCAGGGATCGTACAACCCCCATGGGGGAAAAAGCTGGTAAATCAATGTTCTAACTAAAGGGCAGCAGGAGTGTACAACATATATATAGAAAGAGATCTTTACCGTATACAAGAGCAAAACTGTGATGAGAGGTCGCGATCACGATTGGGGGGGGGGGGGGAGAATCAGTCTCTATCTCGGGAATAGCTTGTGCAATTGTATAGACCAGGGCAAACACTTCGACTTTTACAATTCTTCCGGTAAGAAATCTACTGATCAACAACACAATCTGACTGAGATCTCAACGAGCACTACACTGACTGCCAACCACGACCACTCACAAATGGGGGTATAGCAGGACAACTGTAGTCTTCAAAGAGCAAAAACACACTGACTGCCAAACGTGGTTTCTGAGGGGCCAGGTCGGTTGGGTCCCCCACCCTGGGGGTAGTATTCTCCCTCTACTTTGGGAGGGCCCCACCGGAGAGTGGGAAGAGAGCCTCCAGTCCAGGAGGTTCTTCTTCCCTCCCCTTGCCCATGTCTCGTTGCGGAGGTGAGGGGCGCGTCTGGGGGTCCCCTTCTCCCGCCCAGATTCAACTGTGCCACCAGAGGCCTGAGGGGCAACCAGGGGCTTACAATATTTTATGTTGAAAACTAAGAAAGCTCAACTAAAAGGCTATCAATTTAGAGTTAAAGGCATTACCCTGGGGTCAGCGCAAAAGTATTCCATCAGCACTGAAGGGACTTCAGCAAAATCCATGGCGCAACGTGTGCCGGTCACATGCTGGTGCTCAGTTCGTGCCAACATGGAATGCATGGCGTGTCCCATTTCGTGGAACAGGTTGTCGACCATGGATGGCGTAAGGAGGCTGGGTCCATTCCATCTTGGCGGAGGAACGTTCAGCATCACAGCTACCAAAGGATTCTGAAATATTTTAGAACAGGTAGAGAGTTGTTTTCAATACAAGATATACGGACAAGAAGGGTCTACATTTAACAATACGGTACCAGCTATAATCTTTCCAAAATTGGGTGGTGCAATAATTGCTATCAGGAGGTTTGTCATGAGATTATTTTAATGTTAGGCGAATATGTAGAAACCAAGTACTGTAATCATTTCAATACGAGTGAATTGGAGGTTATTAACCCTTATGTAAGTGGGTTTCCGCACATTCCGACTGTTTTCAAAAATAAATGCTCACTTTTTCTTTAAAAAACATAAGACAAGAGAATAAATATTTTCAGTATCCATCATGCTTGGGAGATCCATTCAATTCAAAGTGTTGCTCACGAAAGAGAGTTTGTTCAAGACATCAAATTGAAGCGTATAATATGTTTATTTTTCTTTTTTGGAAACGTTTCGTACCGCTATGGGGACTTCTTCAGTCCTGCGTACAGCATAAAACATCCGTCAATATTCACTAGGGCCTATTTTTATCACATGTATCTCTATCATGATTGTCATTCTTAATAAAATTAAATATTTCTCACCTGTCATTATGTTATATTATAACGGGACTAAACGTTTCCAAAAAAGAAAAATAAAGATATTATACGCTCCAATTTGATGTCTTGAATGAAAGTGGTCACACCACAACCAACAACCATGAGAGTTTGTTACGACTCACAGATGGTCATTATTTCGACTTGCAAAATTAAAAATAAGGGCTAAGATGTATGAATGAATGAACACACATGAATTCGGAGCAAATTTTGTTCTTCGACATCATAGAAGCTTGTGCCAGTCTGGTGAGTGTACAGTGAATTTTGAAGTAGGTACTCTCCCCTAAAGCTTTGATCGTTTTCCGACATAAAAACTGTGTTCATGAAGGCTTTTTGGTATATTTATTCCAATACATGCCAAACACAGAAGTAATTAAATTATCAAATATACTGTTAAAGTAGAACTATGGAAAATTCCATACGAACCTGATAGGATCGGTCTGGAAGTCTTCTTCCTCCCCTAATTGTAAAATGACAGTCTTGATTTGGTTTGTTTTTGCGCTCGAAAAAATCACAGTAAATGTGACCCAACAGCCCTTCAGTTTCGTGTTCCACTGAAATACAATTATTGACCAAATTGTGATGGAGTTCTTTATAAAATCAAATGACTATTATGAGAAGTAAGTATTGAATTTTAAACTTGCACTGTCGGATTGTAAATTCGTGATTCTCAAAAAGTAAAACTATTCGGGCCTTAAGGAGTTCATAGTCTCTTAACACTTTCAATGCGGGAGTTGTCATATGACAACATGATGAGTTCAATCCACGGCGGGTGTTGTCATATGACAGCATGGCCTTTTCTCAGCAAAGGCGAACCCTTTTGTTGTGTGAGAGGAACTGTGAAGTTTTTGGCTCTCTGTGTGATTTTTCTACAACTAAGCAGGATCGTACCTACTCCCTAGAGTGCACCGTTTTCGCCTCGGAGTTGGAGGGGCAAGTCCAGGCACATAAATATCTCCCGCCACAGTGAGCTTTTTGGCTCCCGCACTGAGAGTGTTAATTTCGTTAAGTAAAATTGAGAATATCGAATCAACATCACCTATTTCTCCTATCACGCAATCAAGAAACTAATTAAACACATTTTTACGAACCTGCCAATTTGTAAACGTCAGGAGCCCAGCACTCTCCATTTTCCATTGATTCGTTGACAAGTTGAATACCATAGAGGCTCTGCATCAGTCGGTTGAAGCCTTCCATACAGGCTCCGAGAGAAAAATACGGAGGAAAATCCATACTCTCAGAATGGTATAACTCTTTTTTGGCCTTCGAGCAGATGTAAGGAATATCCCACGGTGCAAGTTCCTAAGGGGGAAAAACATTCCAAATTATCCGTTAGGACATCACTCTCCTATTTTTTAACATTTAATCAAAATAAAACAACTTTTTTTTCTTGGTCGATTACAAAGGTTCATAATAGAAAAATAATAAACCAACGAATCCCACTTATGTACTTCATATTGTGTCACACACGAATCTACACTTCTACACTGAAATATAATTTTATAACATGAAGATAAAAGAAGATTTTTTCAACTAAGGTGGACTCAACACCTAATGAACAAATGATAATTTTAGTGACCGAAAGAATTAATAAGTACATCAAATAAAGGTCACTTGGAATCATCATCGTCACTGCTTTCATCAACACTGTGTTGAAATTCACTACTAAGCATCGCAGCAGCAATCTCCCCATCTGTGATGACGAGATCTTTTTTAAAAGGTGAGTGATTCCGATAATTGGCAATTATGTATCAGATGTTGTTGGGCAATTATGTGATCAGATCACTGTATGTGAACGAGTCAAGTAGTCATGAAAAGCGGTCAGGCCTACGACCATTCTAGAGATAGGGAGTGCACTGGACAGGGGACAGTTCAGCTGGCTTAGCTGTCTGCAGGCAACTCAAAATGATACTGTGGGAGGAGGGAGCCCCAGCTGCCACTAGTGCACTGCCACAAGGCAAAGCACCACTGGCCTGCCCTTCGTCTGAGATCGTAGGTAGTGATTTGGATAGAAGATAGCAATCCCCCTACTGTTAGTGGGGCCTCTGGGCAGAAGACAAGAGTCAGTTACCCCAGGGGTCTAGCTAGAGGTGTGTAAACCCAGGTCACCTGAGGGAGTAGACTCCCTGCAGGTCACTCAGTCCAAAGACAAGGTCAGTGGGAGAAGTTCACCAGTTTACTCAAGAATGAATGCGACTTGCAGTTCACTCCGTGGAGGAATGTGACCAGCAGTTTGCTCCGCAATTCACTTTGTGAATGAATGGGATCTCTCGTATACAGTCAGGGTTTGGTAGATGACAGACATCTACTGTACTCCTTACATGAGTACCTCTGAGTAAAACAATGACAGGTACCAAAACGAGGTCATTTTCCGAGTCCTCATGAATACATTTTATTTGAATAGTAGAATCTGCTGTAAAGGAACGGCGACCTGCCCAGGTTGTTAGGTGGGGAGAGTGAACAGTTATCTTGAGCCAAGACTCCTCAGCAAGAGACGTTTGCGACCTGCAGGTCTCAAACTTCACTTGCCACAAAAAGTTTGCGACCGTCTGAGTAGTTCGAATGTTGGCCACAGGGAGCCATGCTGTCGCAAACGCCTTGTGATGAACTGCAGGTCTTCCTTCCACAGGTCATTTGGGACAAGTCGAGTATATGGCGTCAAATTATCACACAATAAACAGGTAAACAGATAGTGCCGAATAGGAGTTGCCCTGTCAAGACTTGAGTGAGCAGAAGACATCTGGAAGGAGCGACCACATACAGCCAAGAATGAATGGATGGAGAAAATCATTGTGTGATCAACCTTTGTACTTCAGCAAATCTTCCATTCTCCATTTTATCAGAATGCACTTAAGACCTCACCAGGCACCTAAGTATCGTCTGGGGAATAGAGCGTAAGAAGCCACTCCAAAGCCATCCAAATGGACGCCTCTTCTGCAAACAGGTCAGCTCGTTCTTTGCTTACTTCACCTGCATCTGACTGTACACATTTCCCATACAAAGGCAAAGAAACCACTTGGTTCAGGAACGTGCCACCATCTCCTTTCGACAAGTGGAGAATGGCATTCAGGATTCCTAGGTAATCAATACACACTGTCAATGAATGCAGCAAATCCAGCACCTTCATGGAAAAGATATTCATCCTTGACCCACTCCACAGTTTACACTCTATCTATCAAAGTAACAGTAGCACAAATGTCTTATAATGGAAGCACATTCAGGTATGATATTGCTAATTTCAACTTAAATGACCAGATTTAGCACTCAAAATCAATGTAGCAGCCAACTTGTTTTCAGCTCAACGAAAACACCAGAATGAGCAGTGATGAACAACTAGACATTCAATTTTAAAAGACCCATTTTCAGTTATTTACAAACGATGGATACCTTGCAGATCTTCACACGATTCAATAAAATGGTGTGGAACACTCGATTGTAATTCAACTGTACACATTATTCACCTACCAGGCGAATACCAAATCTTTTACAATTTTGGATACGCAAGGTTCACTGTGATGAAATTTTAACGGATTCAGCACAAGTTCTTTTCAGCAAACATTGTGAAACCAATAATCCATGATTAGTGGATATATGAATGCAACATGGTGAAATTTGAAACAGCGAGGTACTCTTGAAAAAAATAATGGTGTACGATTTTTTTACTCAAACCCTCAAAAATAGAGCTAGCAGTTTTCCTCAGTTCAGTAACACTGAACATAGTGACTGGGAACTCATCGTAAAAAAAAAAAAAAAAAAATCGTTGAATTCAACATTCAATGGGAAAGAAGTGGAACACACTGGTTGCCCCCTCCAAGGGATGAGGCGATTATACCTGCAACACTCAGAGGATATTCTGAAGCTAGGAGGCGACAAGTTTATGCTCAGGTTTAGCAGTTTCAAGAATCGAGAAGGGAGAACTATTCACATCTGTTACATCTGTAATTGGCATCAAATAATGAGAATCTCGAGAAAAGGTTGCAAACAAGCCATAAACCACAACATACTCACAGTAGAATGAGAGTTTTCTCTCTTCTTAATTTCAAGCATCCCATTGAAATCGGACTGCACTTTTGGCTTCAGCAATTCGTTTAACTCTTCAAGGAAATTGATTACATTGTTAGGGTGTTCAGCTAAACTAGCTTTCAAGGCACTGCAACATATCATATAACAATGAAAGACCAGAAACAAATTTGTAACATTTAATCAGAATAGTAAGGAAATAAAGGTAGTCACAATTCTATAAATATAGTATCATCAATAATTTTCTAAAATGAAGTTAGTACCAGCGCTAAACTGAAATGAAAGTCAGTGATGTACTAAGCATACCTATTTCTTTTTTCTGACTCTTCAAATGATTTTTTGTTGCTGTTGTTGTATGATCGTTATATTGATTGATACTAAGAATAAATGTGCGATAAAGTTGAATTACTTTTACCGGTGGGCAAACGTAGGAAAACCGCATAAATTCGCCAAGCGGTTTCTCGCGCTCAACAATTCATCCAGGAGATATTCTTGGTCAGGATCCGGAAGAAGGTACATTTTGTAACAAGCTTCTCTAACGATTTCCTCCCTGCAGTCGATTGATAAACTGGATACTACTATATTGTCATTATCCTCCACAAAACTGAAAAAAAAAAATTAGGCGAAATAATTATTTCTATCTTAAAACTCTTTAGTTTCATAACTGGTAAGGTAAGTGAGATCTCAAGTAGTTGAATCAGAAAACAAAACAACTAATAGTGCAAGTATCATATGTTAAAGACCCACGGTGTTATTGTTACTGATTGTTAACACCAATAAGATAGAAGGGTAATACAAAATAAAATCCATTTCTATCGGTGGAATTACTTGACTCCTTGGTAGTATACAATGAGATAACTTACTATGGTCGAATGTTGGAAGGGAGGGACTCCTTAGCTATGGAACGTGGGGCCACAGAGCCTGCCATAAACCTCTGCCCCAGTTGTAGAATGTAGTCATTCAATGCAACCACTTCTTGCCTCTGTGCTTCGGGCAAATGGATTCCACACTGCTCGAAGTCGAAAAGGAACAGCGAGGCTACGTGGTTGTCTACTTCAGTTGTTGGGAACTTGTCGCCGTTAATGATGACGTTTTTCAGCGCGTCGTATATATCTCGATTCGTGTTCAATCTGAAAATAACGGATCAATTTTTCCTGGAGTGGATTTCATACTTTACAGGTAGACCAGATCTTATAAAGCCATTTTCAACTGTTCCCCATAAACAGTCATTTCACTTCTCTCTGTGGTTTGGACAATTAACAACTCATCAGAGCGATCTGCCACAAACACATGAGGGGGGATGATAGAGGCAGAGAATGGGATGTATATGGAAGATGAGTATAAAAGGGAGGTATATGAAGTCAACGCAACACAAACCTCCTTTTTAGGACATCACTATGAGGCAACCAAAATATAAAGCTGGGCATACACATGCGGTATTCGCCAAGAGCCAAATGTTCGCCAGGTACTCTATCCGAGTGGCTCGATATTTGACGAACACCGAGCAGCTTGACACACATATGCATGATTCGCCAAACATGGTGCTCATCTCTGATAAAGACGAATACTTGTGTATTCGAGTGTTGCGGGTCATTCAGTCAGTACTGGTTCTTCTTTCGTGGAGGTTGGAGATATGGAGGACGATATTATCATTTCAGTTGCAGCGTATACGGTGATCAGCATCGGTTTTTTGTGGACGCGGAAAAAAAACAGATACAGAGGGGATGGTGGATGGTTTCTGTCAACCAGGGCAGAGAAATTTGCCTTTCCAAGTACTCACCTACCAAAATAGATGTTGGTGGATTCTGTAAATTCAACTAACAAAAATATTGACAGCTTTAGTAAACAGGGGCATGATTATTTCCGTTGAGGTTTGGGTTGTTCCACAAGCGCCCCCATCTCACCCCATCGAGCATGCTTACCACATAGATGGGATTCAACTGGTGAGATCCACGCTCTCCAAAGACCTGGGAATTTGGGTCGACTTTCAGCTCACCTTCACTGACCACATCGACCGCCTGTCTTGCCATGCCATGCGAGCCTTGGGATTTCTGAAGCAAAGTACAACTGAGTTCACGAGTGTTCAAGCACTGACTGCCCTCTACACCGCTCTGGTGCGCCCAATACTGGAGTACTGCTCGGTGGTATGGTCCCCACTCTACCAGGTTCATAAGGAACAGCTGGACAGGGTGCAGCGACGATTTCTCCGCTATTTAGGGTATAAGTTGCGAGTCCCATTCAATACTATAGCTCCCAAGAAATGGCAAAGCGCTGTGCACTAGTGTCCCTCGGGACCCGTCAGGCTGCAATGGATATATGTGCTTCCTCCAGAACCTGGTACCTGCCCGCGTTGACTGTCCCACTTTGCTAGCTGAACTCAAATTGAACGTACCTGCATATCAATTTCGTCACTCACCTCTGTTTAGATCAGTATTCTCTCAAACAAACCACATAAGTCACCAACCCATCAACAGACTCCCTCGGCTGGCTAATCAACTCCTACCCTTCAACCCATCCCTCGACTTATTCAGCAACCGATAACCGCAGGCATTTAAATACCAGCTGTTTCACCAAGTTCTACAAGGTTGGTTTATTTTAACTGTAATTCTATTTCAATTTCTTTTCCTATTTAATTTGTATTTATCTTCTCCATGTTTTACTTCACTCATCCACAATACCCACCCAGTGTCATGACAGCATGTGTTTGTTTTTCTGTATATGCAATTGGGCATTGTCCGTATTTCAAATAAATAAAAAGCAACATCCGCGATGACAATCAACCTTTTGAAGCCGGCAACACTCCTGCAGGGGCAGTGCTCACCCGAAGGCAAATCAAAATAACATTTACAAGCGCCTGTTGTTCAGAAAACCCTTGCAATACTTTCCAGGCTTCACACTGGATAGCGTCAGAAACAGATCGGAAGGTTTGAACACAGGTTTCCAGCTTTCATGACGGATTGCTCCATTTATTTAGTTCTTATCATATCGCAAAAATGATTGGTATTGTTTATCATGTATTCAGGACCTCTGAAATAGTGCGTCGTCTAGCATCTGTACAAAGATAAATAACGTTATCCAAGGTAAAAAGTGTTGCAGGCGTCTACCCTGGTACAATGGAGGGTTACACCACACCAGGGACGGCTAGAGGTTTCCGCATTGAGAGTGTTAAAAACTAAACTCAGAGGTTGTACAATTTGTGTGAAATCTTTTACAAACAAATCACTTTTTACTTCATACAAAGTTGACCATTTGCTTTATGTACATATCTGTAATAAATAGTTTTTCTTTCGTTCTGCACACCCTCAATATTCACTTTAGCTTTAGCATCCACGGAAATATCTATTTACATCTCTACTTAGAAACAAATAGAAGCATCGAGCCATTATACAATGTCATACAAACTATTCTTCTCGTCTTCCTATTATGAAAACGGTAATCAGTTGCAGGATCTTCCTGTAGAAATAGTTTATTAATAAAATTAACTACTTACTTTTCTACTAATCCACTTAATGCGATGCAAGCATTTTCGGCAGCGTACGAGAACGATTGCTGCGGGTGAGCCAATCGAACGAATTCGGCCAAGTCAGCCACACTACATAACGTGTTGGATAGATCGTCAAAAGCGTCGACTATCTTGCGTTTCCTGTAAACCAATCGGGTGGGTACAAAATCATTTCTAAACCAGATCAAAGAGAGACGATCATTAACTGTACGAAGAATTTAGAATAATTTGTATCATTTCTAAGGATTCTCATTTCTTCCATGGATTGGGGAGTATTTAAACCAAGTTAAACAATAAAAATCGACATGGAGTGACTGCTGCTTCGCTCGTCGTTCAACTCCTGAAACGCCACTTTCGTGTCTACATTGTCTATTGGTTATGTACCTACATCAAGCACCTTAATAGATTTTTTGGCTGAAGTAGAGAATAGGTAACCCCTACCTCTTATCAGGCTCATTTAAACATGTATCGATGTGTACTTTCATCGATATATATAGAATAATATATCGATACCGCTGCCATGTATTATGGAATGATTTTCACGAACGTTATAGCGGTAAAAGTATTTTTAATACGCAGCGACACAAGTGTTAACACATTCTGGCCTGTTTGTTCAACTGATGTATACTTTACTAGATCAGGATATTTTTTTGCTTTTGAGATGCGAGCGAAGCGAGCACCCATACAAACAAACTAGACAGAACACACATCGAAAGCGTGGACCTATATTGATAGGAGACATCGGGGGTAGAAGTCGAGAATAGGGGGCCCCTTCCTGATAAGACCGTCGCTATATTGAAAAACCCGTTGTCTCCTATCGATGTGTTCTGTCTAGTTCGCTGGACTGGATGCTCGCTTCGCTCGCATCTCAAAAACACAAAAATATCCTAAATCAATCCTTCTCTTAAAGTATAGATCAGAATGCGTTAACACTTGTGTTTCTGCGTATTAATAATAATTTTATCGATATAACGGTCGTGAAAATCATTCCATAATACATGGCAGTGGTATCGATATATTTTCCTATATACACACCGATATATTCTTCCTATCAGAAGGGGCCCCCTATTCTCTACTTCAGCCAACATCGGGTTTTTCAATATGGCGACGGTGTTATCAGGAAGGGGTTACCTATTGTCGACTTCTACTGATTTTTAAACTCTCTCTCTTTTATAGGCTTCTCCAATAATCAGGGGTTGCCTGAGATCGACTGGCGCCAGGAACGTCTATCCTCAACTTGAGAGTCATCCAGGTCGAGTCTTCTCATGGAGCGGACCACTCCTCCTTTCCATGTAACTCTCGGCCCACCCTTCTTCCTTCTGCTTTTCGGCGACCAGTTGAGGACAATTTTAGGCCACCTCTCATTCAGCATCCGTTTTACGTGACCGTACCACGCCAGAGCTCCTCTCTCAATAACAGGTTCCTGCTGGTCGATAGTGTCCCGGATTTTGGCTAATTCAAAGAATAGGTGACGCACACCTCTTATCACGATCTTATCAGATAAGATCGATGTGTCCTTACATCGATCTAATTATCGATTATTACATCGATATAATGCCATCTTGAAACGATTATCACGACCATTGTACCTTCACCCAACACCAGTACGCGCCATTTTCCCCATCACTCTCTTCCGCGTTGGAATCCATTTCCCTTCCCTTCCTTCTGATTGTTGCTTTCATTCCTATTTCTGTTTCTTCTGATCTATACTTCACTAGAAGGATTGATGTAGGATATTTTTTGTTTTTGAGATGCGAGCGTAGCGAGCATCCAGACCACCAAACTAGACGGTAAGAGATTTTTGTTTTCATTCGTATTTATGTTTCTTTTAATACCGGACCAAACACCGGTATTCTACTAGAATAGGTATTCTAGTAGAATAATTCTAGCCCAGCTGAGATGTTTTTTTTTTTTTGTTTCAGACAAAACCCCCATATTGTTGCACAGCTGAGGTATTAATCAGATGTTTAATAACACGTTTCTTCGATATATCGATACCGTGGACCTATATCGATATCGCGGGTGTGATAACTTATCACTGATAAGAGGTGCGTCACCTATTCTTTGGATATACCCGGATTTTTAAACTAACAACATTAAAATTCACCAACTACTCACCTTTGAGAGCTACAAATCTCTTCTACAAGTTCATCCGTTCTACTGATGACATTTTCTTTCAGAAGGAAAAATCCGTTGTAGTCAGAGAGCTCCTTCATTCCAAACAACCCCTAAAACAATGAAGTTGAATCAAGTTGTAACATTTACTTTATTTGAAGAGACTAGTCTATCTGAGTCCTTAATTCGTTTATTGATTTGTTGTAAGGTAAACTTGTGCGTTCGTATGAATCTTTAATAGGTACCAAGTAAAATATTGACGGGTAGATAAATTTACACTTACCGTTCGTTCATTGCCGAAGCTGATGTTCAATTTTCGGTCAGGTCTAGCGTTGAACGCTGTGGCGAGGGGAGACCAAGTCCCCAAACCTCTAGACGCTCCGGGAAAACAAATTTTCCTCCACGAACTCCACCGTTTTGCGATTGACAACATTTCTGTATTTTTCAAACTAGATTTTCATCAGAACAAAGAAGGGCTCACGAGTGCCCTTTCTAATGCCTTGCTGAGGGCATGATGTACGATATTGTGGATTTAAATTATCTGTCATACGATATAACGGAAATGAGAAAAACCTGATGCATGCTAAGGGACGGCATTGCGTTATCAACGATGATGAAACACTCACCGAATTATCAGTATCAATTAAACATTGCAATACAACTCAAAATCTACAACAGAATAAACTATTAACCAATGTGATAATGCGGTTGAAGCTAAACGAATTTGATCCCCTAAAAAATTAGAAGTTACAACCCAACATCACAACGAAAACTAAGAAAAGCAACATTCAAAAATCAACGACTAAATTATAACCTGATTTAGATAACCGCGCGTACACTTCCCTATTCCTCTTCAAATATTTTTTATCGCAATGAGTTCGTTGAGAAGTGACAGTGTTATAGTGAATGTTGTCATGGAAGAAGTGTTAGGGATAAGATTGGAACAGTAATCGAGAATACAGTTTCAAACATTAACTAGATGATTTTACTACAACGCAATTTCATATTTAAAGAACGAATCAGTAAAATAAAACATATTCTTTTGAAATTTCCATCAAGTTCCGTGTTCTGGGAGTATCCATCCAGACTGTTTCATTGGTAGGTACCTACCCAACCAATGTAGGTAAGTTTTGAACAAATTTCTAATGAAATTGAGATGCACTCAAAAAAACTATTAGGTACCTAGTTATGCCTAACACCAAAAGGTAGGTGCCAAATTTTAGAGATGAATTTAATGAACTTTATAAAACAAAAATCATACTAAGAACTTTTTAACTAATATTTCAGTGCATGTGGTGACAAAATTCACTTTTTTAAATTAAAATTTAAACAGCAATTTCAAAACGCATTTTAAGTTTTTTTTAGAGCCCCAGTAACATTTTTGTTTGGGTTTGTTCGTTATTTCGCCAATTTTTGTAACTTTGCTGTGCTGGTAAGGGGATAGTGTCAACTTGAAATCTTTTGACACTTACATGTTCAAGAATAGGCATGCAGTTTCGGGGAAATTAGGTACTAAATAGTCAATGAAGGAGTTACGTATCAAAGAAAAGTTCCCATGCCTGTGTTAACACAAGCCGTGCCATACGCCTGTGGTGCGAGGAAGCTCGTCAGTTTCACAATTCACGACCCTTCCCACAGCCTGTGGATTGAGTAGGCTCGTGGCTTGTATAGGCTACTGGAGGCTCATAGAGGAGGCCTGTATAGGCGCGTCCAGTCCATTGTTGTATGTGGGTGACGCAGCATTGCCACTAGTGCCCAAATCTGAGTGCCATGAGGATAGTGAAGAGGAGTATGTGTGTGCCCTAGCGTCTCATGTGATTATAAATTATTGCAACAAACGAAGACAGAGGAAGAAAGACTGGAAAAGATTTTGGTGGATGACGAAACTGTATAAAAGTCGAGAAAGGTTAATAGTTACAATATTTACTCAGCGATTAAAATTTTGATTCCTTGATCATTCCACTTCATTCGTTGCACTTGGTAATGCACTCATAGTTCATTCACAACCTGTTGACAATCAAAAACAAAACAAATCGACAACAACAACAAGTGGTACTTAGTTGACAGCACGTGGAACGCAACCACAGGCCATGGGAACACCATCACAAGTTCGACTTCGAACCCATAGACGCGCCGCCACGCGCCCCTTTGATCTTTCTGACAAATCATGTGAAGAAGACGCGCCTGGTCGCGCCACATAGCGCCTGCCCCCGCCAAGCCAGGCTAGTCTGTTTCCACAGCACGAGGGTCGTCAAGTTTGTGGCCTGGTTTCATGGGAACCCGGCTTACAAATGGTCTATCTATTCAATTTTGGCTGATATGCCAAAAATGAGGACAACAGTCCTAAAACCTCTTCAGACCAGATCAGATGGAAATTGAGTTATGGATGCTTCAAATCCTTCAAGTGACTAACCACCTGATGAAGTTAGTTTAATTACACTGCCAAGCAAAAATCTATTCACTTTCAAGGTTCTGCTGCAAGACTGATTTTGCATTTTTTAATACTTTTTTAAACTCATTTTATTTAAATTGTGGCGTACAATGTTATTTTAAACGACGTTTTTGGAGCTTTTTTGAAACGAGAGACAGAATGTTTTGTCCTCTAAACCCTCTCCTCAATTAGGGTTGGCTCTTTGGTGTAAAAAAAGACTTTATATCTTGATTTTAAAGAAATATATAGTTTCTACGCGCAGGCACATACTTGCTATCCTGCACACCAATATGAATAACTATAAATATCAAATTAAAATCCATGGACGTTTCTAATTGTTCGAAAATGAAATCTGCTGTGAACTTAATTGAAAACGTCATTTTCATAACATTTGCTTCTTAAATTTGAGAATTGCTTGACCTACTACCATCCAGTTCTTGTCCTTCCAAGTTCATCTGAAGGAATACGTTGAATGAAACGTGGGATTATGTAGGAAATATTTATAAAATAGGTTTACATTTTAGATAATAATTAAAATGAATGTTTTCAAATGAACGATTTTACCTGCTGTCATTGAACAAAATTAGAAAGTAAAGCTCCTTACAAAAATACAACTTTTTACCCACAAGTATAATATACTTGTATATACACTATACCACACAAAATAAATGTTTTAATTTATTGTATCCTCACTGATACTGACTCCAAAAATATTTCTAGATATTTGGTTGACTTGGTTTGTTTGTGAGTTGATATATTGATTTAAGTTTTAAGACTACATTCATACCTAACGAGCCTTGGTCCATATTTGATATAGTTTCTCATTTTCATGTAACCTTCACCAGGAATGAAGTCCTACAGGTTGTCTTGAATTCCAGCGCCTGCCACGTTTAGTATTTACCTACTTTCAACATGGTTTAACCATCATAAATATTATTTCTGTTCCAAGATGAAAGTTATCTTCCTGTTTTAAGCCGTTGATCCCATAACTTACATCCTGATGAAACATAACCTAAACCTCCTCAGCTCCACTCTTGCTGCTTCACACCATTTTTACAGCAACGCCACTTCCAAAATCAATCATAATCAGAGTTTTTAAAATGTCCATGTTCATCTCAATACAAGATACAAGTTGTATCTTACAACTAACGAATTTTACCAAGATATTGTCGATAGCGTTCTGTGTTCCAACTCTCGAAAGGTATCAATATTTTTGGGCCATAACAATTGGCGCAGTCGGTCAAAATCGAAATAATACAAAATATTAATTTATTATCCTTCCCAATCCAAAAGACTGTAAACATCACATTCCCAAACAAAACACCGTAGTGGCAAACAATTTTTGGCAACATGACAGCTGAACTGCCAAAGACTGCCAATCTACGTCAGTTTCTTATTAAATATTGCGAATGATTATTTAATCTATTTCTACAAACTCATGACCTCGTTGTTTTCCAAATGTCCCTGATATTTTGGGATTGTAATTTAAAAAAAACCAAACAAAAGACATTAAATAATTATACTTTTTTGTTCTCAATTTACAGGAAGGATCACACTTTTATACTCTTAATAGGCACATAGTAGAATAATACTTTTAGAGTTAACAGGTGTACATTTTTTAAAGCTACTATCCCTTAATGCTAACTCCTATAAATAAGTACATAATTTGTTATCCGTTTGATTTATCTTGCCTTAGTTCGAACAAAATAAACCATCTGCCACACCTATAGGGTTTTAGGGTCACGCAGAACCATTTCATCTTCTCTTTGAGGAGGTTTGATGGAAGAAGGGCCCACAATGCTAATATAGCTGTTGAGAAATCCTTCCTTCTCAAAGTTTTTATTTCATAAGAATATGTTTCTATACTTCTATGGTAAGCATCAACGTACTTCTTACTTCGTCTGCCATTCTTGGAAATAAAATGTACCTCTGTACAGGTGAATGTTAACAGATGATAAGGTGAAGTGGGACAAGGGCATGGTACAGTTTGCAAAGTTCAACTTTAAGAAGCTCTCAAAAATCTATCATCGAAGCTTGATTAGAGTTGATTTTTGTTCTAGTTGCTTCTGAAGTTATCGTTTACAAATATAAAATCACTTTTTCGTAATCTTGGAAATAACAAGCTTCATGGAAGGAAATGGTTTTCTAGTCCCACTCGAGGTAATTCTCCCTGGTAATTGCTCAAGCACCTCTTAAAAGGCATGAAGCCAGCTTTCTACTTGTGATGGAGCATGTATTAGAATAACCGATTTCCAAAGATTATTTTGCTATTTGAAGTTCTGAAATTGTACAAAAAGTCATTCAGAGTTAACTTTTACAACCATCGAGAGGGCCCGTCACAAAAAGGGTGAACAATTAGTATGTCAACTAAAACACTTTTTAATAAGTAAAAAAATAACTTCGACGCGCAACTTCAATCTATAAGTGTTTTGAGGTAGGTAAACAAATACTATCTGGGAATAATGGAAATAATATGATTTATTGGGGGATTGGGGATTGCCATACAACACGTTTTGCAACCCCACATAGCCGAATCTTCTTCATTTGGAAAATCGTATGAGCTATTGGTCAATGTCCCTAGGAGAGACACAATGCCGATTGCAGTCCTAATATTCTGTGGTCCTGGGAGGGCTAAACGGTGATGAATTGAAGGGTTTATGTCATGTAATGGGGGAGGTTTGTGATAAACATTTCCAGATTGTTAGGTGATGGAATGGTGTAGTTGCCCCTTCCATTGAGCTGAATGCAGTAATGCCTGCCACGCTCAGAAGATGACCCAGACGCTTGCAGGCGTCTGATTCATCTCCCAAGGCGACGGATTCAAGAATCGGGAAGAGCCAACTTACCATATCCATCACAAGGTATATATTATGCAAGTTACCCATTCTGATGGATGGAAATGGACGAAAGTTGCACCAACAATTTGCAGCAGAGTGATAGGTATAGCACAATGTGACTTTGAAACCTCCATGTGCGTTTAGCTATTTCTTGGGTGTTTTCCGTTCAACAAGTGATGGAGCGCATACAGTTACAAACCTAACCTGAGATTGGCAAGCTTCCCATTCTTTATGTCTAGAGCCAAGATGAGGCCTATTCACTCGCTTTCCCCGTTTCTGCACTTGCCCCACTTTACCTTAGACCACGACACTGAGTCCAACTCTATTTGAGGAACATATTTTCCCTAGAACTTTTTTCTTTCAATCGTGAATAATGTAAAATCGTTTAATGAAAAAAAAGCTACCAATATCGTAAGCTACATCGAAAATATTAAGAAACTACAATAGGTTTAAATAATAGATTTATGTATGGTCATATTGGCCATACCTTTTTTTTTTTTAAATGAAAACATTGGAAGAATGGTCCAGGATATAACAGTAATATAACATATTTGGTAGTTGCTTATTAATATGTAATGAAGGAAGACTTGAAGAAAGAATGAGGAACAGTTGTTTGACTTATCCACCCTTCCTCACTGGGCATAATGACTTTGGAGATGACAGCAAAAACTCAATGTCTTCAGAGCCAAGAAGCAACGGTTTTGTGTGAAGGGGTGAACCACAGACTGGAATGAGCATCTGGCTGTAAAGCTCTCTCTTAGTACTAGGGTATTATACAGAGGCCAATGTTTATTTGGAGGTCAGAGTTCTGTTTAATTTAGTGGTCTGTTAACAGAGGTCTAAAAAATAGAAAAACATCATCCTAGTTGGAGGATCGGATGCCACAAGCGCTAACCTGCTGAAGGAAGGTGGTATACAAAAGCGCTAATTTCTGGGAAGCAATCCCATCCTCGTCGCCACTGTAGTATTTCGGACGGGGGAGTATATTTTAATACGTTTTATATAACACTTTTGATTAGCGGTTTTATTCAAATCACAACTTGCCAGCCATCTTAACGGTAGGAGAGGGCGCCATAGGTGAGGGGAGGGAAGCACGCAGGCTTACCACCTTCATCACACATAAATCGGCAACCTAGGGGATCTACGGATATTGCACAAGGGTTGCACAGAATTGCAAAAAATAAGGTGCGAGAATGCATACATCCGAGAATATCCCAGTTCTTGAAGCAGTTAGGTATTGCTGTTGTAAGCTCCTATAATAAACTGAGGAATCACATAGCTATATAGAGATCGCTGTTTGTACGGAGGTCAGTGTTCTGTATAGTTGGGTGATCGGATGCTCACTAATAGAATGTTTATCTCAAAAATAAATAAAAACATCTCAAATCAATCCTTCTAGTAATCTTTTAATTTGATAGGTAAATAGATATAGAATATTGGAGTGGGATATCTTTCAAAACAGAACAACACGTCCTGCCAAGTAAACGAATCCCTTCAAATCTATGGTGGAAATCCACAATTCGATAAATAGTTTGGTTACATGCTGTGTACTTGACAATCGGAATAAGTTTGCCACCAGTGAGAGTTTATCACAGTTTCATCAAGTCACACACCCTTAGCAGTCATGATGACAGATTCTGTATCTTACAATCCCTAGATTGGTCATTAACAATGACCCCCCTCCCTTCTGAAGAAAGATTGATTTGTTGAAGAGAGTCTAATCTTGAACTGCGACCTTTCCCATACCTGCAAGCAGATGGGACAACTACCCGAGCCTGGGAAGGGCAATGGGAATGGTATGGCTCACCAGGAGAACTTGTTTGGAAATTACCTCACAAGGTTTTCTAGCTGGTTTTGCCTGTCAAGTATGGTACGCGAGTTTTTAACAAAACTCATATGCCAAGATACCCAAGCAGGGTACAAGTCCTCAGTGAAGCAGCCTCTACCCCTGAGCACCCTTGGCAGATCCCATGGACTGGGGCGTGCCCAACCACTGCCACAACGAATCTTAACTCAGCAGGGGTGCAGGCTGGTGGCACTTTGACCAGAACAAACGGTGAGTGCCTCCATTTCCGTAGATCCCATAATTTAGAGTTAAATTTAAGTACATATTAGATTTGATTGGTCGTCAGATGGCATCATAAATATTGTAAACTATTGGGTTTGACATCGATTTTTTACATCTCAAACCACTGCCATTATCTCCTCCCATACGTACCCTCTCTCATCTCCAAGTAGTCCTGCTAATCCAACTGACTGCGTGCCAAGATTCGAGCTTTTATAACACTCTTTTGACCATTCCCTAATGGATTAGTGCTTTCATACTCCTCCACGTTGGACAATTAGATTATAATTGATGATGCAGAGTTGATGTTCTGTTTAGTTTGGTGGTCTGGATGCTCAAAAATGAAACATTATCCTAAATTAATTCTTCTATTAATCTATAGATTAGTTGGACAAACAGCTCAGAATCTACGTTAAACCTAGCTCTATGGTTACTGGTGGCCTTCGTATAATACCGAAATACGACATGGTCTCTGTATACCACAGGTCCTTTCTCAGCGAAACCATTGCCACCTGGATCCTCCAAGACCATTGTGGTTCTCATCTCCTGCATCTTGTCCCAGAAGTCAAACTACCCTTCTCGCCTTCTTCTACAGGGGAAGCTTGTGAATCACCGGTACAATCCCCTGAATGATGATCTTGATGCTTAATCAAATGTTCATAAAATATCTACTTTCTCTTGATGATCAATCTTGATTTTCTTCTGTGACCCAGAATGGTGGTAGTAGCGCTGGATTGGCTGGGAGGTGAAAAGGCCACTTGAAGTTGATCCGTGCAGGGTTGTAGGTTCGGCTTGCGTTCATTGGAAGCCTGAATGCTTCATGAAACTTGAAGGTTTTCATAACTAAGTGGCAGTGGATTAAAACATGCATACGTCCCTAAAGGACCCTTCTTCCACCTAGATACCTCCTCAATTCTATTAGAAAGTAGAAATTATATCAATGGTCAATCACCACTGATCATAATTGAATACGCATCAACCCTTACATGCACCTAAAAATGTCTGGAACATCATCATATATGAAGATAATTGATTTGATATCACTTATCATTGTATTAAGTAGGTAGATAGGGATCTAAATTATATTACCAGGCACCATCACCTATCTAGAAAGTAGGTCATTATGAAGTGATTAGCGGTAGTGACTAAAATAATTATTCTACGTTTCCTTTATGTTGGTGCCAATACGTGCGAAGTAAATCCCAGAATCATTAGCCAAAGCGTTCAATAGATAGCTACAGTAGGAATTAATATTTTGTTCCATAATGCCCCATTCACTGAGTAGATCAAAGAAAGAAGACGTGTTATTTTGTTGTTAATATTTGTTTTATTCTATAGGAACTTGCAATTTTTTAGAAAAGAACGACGTAACGTGTGGTGTAGGTACGCGATATGTATCATATTTTACATGATAATGAAAATCCAGCTTTGAGCTAAAAGTACTAGATCAACGAAATATTCTATCTCCACAAAAAATGAATTAAACTCTTGCATATCAGTTTCGATTAGTACACCACAGAATGGGAGATGTGACTGGACAAGGTGCTTATGAATGGTCTAAAAAGTGAAAGGTACCTTCTGATTGGGGCAAGCATTAGAAAGGAAGGAGATAGGTTAACGGAGTTTACAGGAATTGTGAATAAGTTTAATGTTTTTTAATTTTTTTTTTTTTTTTTTTTTATTTCCAAAGATTCTTTTTGAACATGAGTTATCTTCACTGCTGAATCATTCCTACCTATCTCATAACTAATCCCAAGATTTTCTGCTGCCAAATGATTGCCAAAAGCTTCCTACCCCTTCCCAACCTAAGAGCACCCTCCAAGTTCCCCAAATCTGTTTTTGAATATCCTCCCAGTTTACCCAGCATATTGAATCCCGCAAAGTCCAAAATTAGATGGCTTGGCATCTCTGGAAATTAAAAAAACCTGTAACTTTCAGATGATGATGGTGGTGTAATTAGATGTTCTCCATTAACTGAAATGTTTCCCTGAATTCTTTTAATAGCCCATATTCCTTTCTACATAATCCTTTCCCAATCAGAAAGCTCCGTTTACTGCCTTTCTAATGCTTGGTTCATTTGGTGCCAATCAGAAGTCACGTTTCTCTTTTTAAAAGCTTTTATTTAACTTGCAATGTATGTATAGTATGTAAGGATGTTTGGGTGGAATCTTATGACCCGATTTTGAAGCAGATATTCTCAACCGAATAAGCTGAAATTTTGTATGCACGTTTAGATTGGATGATAATTCACGATTAGTTGTGTGACGTCATTCTAAATTCAATATGGCGGAACATCAAAGATGGCAGAATAGTGATTTTAATGCATTTCTACAATATGGGTATCAAATGAAACGGCTTGTTGAATATTGGTTTCAAATGAAAGGGCTTGTTGGAAAGTTGAAGAAAAAATGCGTTGAAAAAATGAAACAAGCTCTGAGAAAAATTCGGAATCCCCCTGAAATTTGGTGTAGGGACCATAAATATAGGCTATAAGTAGACAGTTATCGGAATAAGTTGATCAATGAAATAGGTGCCTAGGAACTAGTTAATTTACACAAGCCTAAATCTCGCGACCAGCTTTTATGAATTGTGTATATAGGCTATAAGTAGACAGTTAAAATTTGTAAGTAAACATTTATTTCCTTTCTTTCAGGGCATTTAAATAAAAGCTTTCTTAAAGAGGTTTTTTTGTTTAATTTATTGTCTTTACATAAGTCATGGCTCCTTCATTCTGTAGTGTACTGATGAGGCTGCAAAAACCCAAACCAGTCTACAAGTGCTCAATTCTTTTTTTGTAGAAACATACTACTTCGTTGATCTTGTATTTTCATTAGAAAAAGAAGAATTTTAAGTCAAAATGTGAGTATAAATCGGAAATTACGTTCAATTAGGTACAAGTATAATTTAAAATTATGTATGAAACTCAAGGTTAGTAGTTTTAACTTCAGGTTAATGTTGCAGTTAAGAGTTCACTTTTAATCAATTGGTTCCCAATATTGAGTCGTATATTTCTAATAATTCCTATTTAATATGATGTTTTTAAAACCCTCATTTCATTTTTAAAGAATAATGATTTAAGCAAATGATTTAATAGCACCTACCCAAGTAGGTAAATGGTAACTTGGTTGTTCGTCTTTTGGTACAAATCGATAATAATACTTAAGATAATAGGAAGGTAGGTACCTTTACCGGAGGTAACATCACCAACAAAGACTCGTGAAGAAGTTCCGCAAAGCCCCTTCACTGGAGAGAGTACACCAACTAGCCCATAATAACCCTTAACAACGAGCGATGCACTGGTGTGTGGATGCAGTTTTAATTTCTTTCGTTCCAGCGGAAGATTTGACTCAAGCGGCGGAAATAGTACTTACAGGTTGTTCGTAATAAATTCGGCATATGTACACGGGAATGAGACACCAATTGCGCACCGAATAATCATACAACAACGTGGCGCGGCTTTTGCAGAAATACCAGGTTCGTGGACCTATAAAAATCAATTTCGTATCATGTGAGAGTGCAAAACAAATGCAGTAAAACCACCAATCCTTTCTTTCACGAGGCCCTTAACCGCATGCACCAAAAAATCGTTGAATAATGAAGTGGAAAATAATTTACATGTGTTACGATGAACTGTTCACCAATAACATACTACATTAATTTGATACATTGAATTAGACAGTATATTTACATAGTCAGGGCCGGAACAAGGGGGGGGGGGGGGGGGTTGTCCCGGGCGGCAAATTTCTGGTTGCAAAAAATGTGTTTAATACAGTTTGTAAAAGTTTTTAATGAGCGAAACGTCATGAGGAACGTCAATTAAGTGATTTCAAAACTGCATAACGTTGGTCTAAAATCACCTAAGAAGTTCTATGTCTCAACAAAGACTTAGCATGTTGATCTTAGCATTATTACCATCGAACACAAGCGAGCCTCAAACATTGACTTTGATAAAGTGATCAAAGAATTTGCCTCCAAAAAGAGTCGTAAAGTAATCATTAGAGATTAAGTTGAGACGCATCTAAAGTCTATACTACTACTACCTGCATAGCATTGTTATTTATAGTGTGAATAATTGTATAAATTATATTACTTTATAAAAACTATGTCAACTTTTCTTAATTTACTTGTTACCTATTCCATTCTCGTTTAATTTGTGAGGGATTTTTCGTTGTGGGTGAAGGGGGGCGGCGGCAAATTTTAGTTTGCCCCCCCCCCCCCCCTCAAAAATTGTCTAGATCCGGCCCTGTACATAGTATTTTCTGTCAAATCATATAATTCTAGAAGCTAGTGACACAGTGAGTAGGTGGCTATGTACAGTATTAATTTTGGGTGAATTTTGAAATGTTCTATTCCAAAATTGCTGTACACGATTATTAAATAATTTTGGTGTACCTGAAGCCTCCTTGACCATATTCGTCCAAATCGTCTAGTCTTTCCCTTTACGGAATATGAAATGTTTGTGTAAATTAACTGCAGATGGTACGAAAAATACGGAGTTTTTGGAAACAGAATAAGTTACTATTCCCACAGAATTAAAGAGTTACGAACGTAAACACAATTCACTTCACAGAACAATTATATTGGTCGTGAAGCTGAAAAGGGGGAAATCGGACAATATTGATGGTGGTGGGGAATAGAAATAAACAGATAAAAATAATGGAAAAATGAAAAGGCAAAGCTATTTTAGAAATGAACTTGGGTGGAATATATCTAGGAATACCGTCATTTAAATATGTAGGTACCAGCTCCCGTATTTAATTATGCCATTTTGGTTTATTATTCAATAATAAACCATTGTAATCGCTCTGGAAAAAAATTTTAACCCCCCCCCCCCCCCCCTGAAAATTTCATGGTTTACGTTTTAAAAGGTGTAGAATTTAAATCTGCAATAAAAACATTTCCGCCCGTATGCCGAACGCCGTACGCACGATTTCTCCCGAACGGCTGGAGCAAAAGATCTAAAATTTTCAGGAAAAATCCATCTTGGTCCGACGACGCCCCAATTCTTGAGCCAGCTCTCTCACTCAATTTAAAAGTGCCCTTTAAGGGATGTCAAAGTTTTATAAAATCCCTAAAAACCTCAAAACAAGTCGAATCGGCCTAAATATTTACCTATTTGAAGAACACACCATGAGTAATAAGCTGTAATAAGCTTCGGAGTGTCCGTGTTTCACAGGTGATAGAGCGATTACTGCATTTCTGGAGATATGCATAGAGCACGCAAATCTGTTCTCAACCAAAATAATTATTTGGATTGATCAGTTGATCATATTTGTGTGCCTCCTGAAATTCAATAATCGCTCTATCACCTGTGCAACACGCACACCGCAAATTCTTTCAGTGGGGTTTATTATTCAATTTTATTCGTTTGAGTTTCATTCATGATTTGAATTTCTACTAAGCTTTGGAGTGTGCGTGTTTTACAGGTGATAGAGCGATTCACGAATACCAGGGGGAAAGATTCTAATGACCGCATAGGAACCCGAGTGGTCTCATTCGATTTAGGGAGCTAATTTCTATCTGAATCAAACAAAAACCTACCATTCTCTGCAGCGCTACAGTACCCATTCGCTCACCAACACTATGCACCCGACAAAAGTTCTAAACTTTTGTGTGCGGCAGTTCCTAGGTGTATTTTTTTGTTTGTTTTCCCTTACTTTGTAAAATTCTGTGCTACGAAAAGAATAAATCATTTCTCATTCATTTTTTTTTTAATTTCATTCTTCTATAACTTCCTCATTGAAGAAAAGAGATCGATCCATAAGTTTCATTGAAGTTTCGCTTAATTTTGAACATGTGAGCCTATCAAGGGAGAATACACAACTCGATAACAAGTAGAATAAAGTTTTTAAAAAACGAGATTTATTAAAAACAATTTGGAATACGATTCAACACACATTATTGACACTTTATCTACAAATATTATCATGATATGAGAAAACGATCGGACGTACCTAATAGAAACAGGAATTGATAGTCATAATTAAGAGCATAGGTACAACCTACGTAATAAATTACGATTGACCGTTCAGATCACATTGTGTAGGCACTAGCCACCAAATACGCATTGGAAAATACTCACTATTTCGTTTCCATCTATCCTATTTATGACGTAATTTTTGATTAAGTTCCCTGAAATGTTGTTATTGCTTATAATTCATACGTTTTATACTGACTTAATTCAACATGTAGGAAAACAAAAAATGAACGTACAAACTTCGATGTTGATAATAAAAAACTGCCTAAGAAATTGATTCATCAGTAAAAGGCAAAATCAATATAAATTAAAACCTACCTATTCACTAAAATGGGGCTAATAAAAGATACTGCAACGAGAATACTGACGTTTTATAGGTACCATGATTGTCAGTACAGGTGGAATCTATACAAAAGTAATAGAACGTTTAAAATTACAATTATTTTACAAACAACTATATATACAAGTGTTTTATGTCTTCGTTTGATTAATTTCCAAGTACCTATCTTACAACAGCAATGCATCACCATCAATTAGTAGTTTTTAATTTTAAGATAATTCTTTTTATTAATATAACTTGGAAATCTCGCTTTTAGCAGATGATTTGTTTTCGAAGAGATTCGCGATTGATATTAAGATGTGATGATAGTTCCGATTTTGTTATGGAGGACTGAACACACATCGTTTTGTGAGCACTATCGTTTCGTATATTCTTAAGATTTAACCGTAGAACACACCAGTGGGGTGTTGGACACCCCAAGGAATTTTCAACGTTCTGTACTAGAATAATGGTGCAACCTAACGCAGTCTGGTGGCCACGTAAATAACCACTGACGTCCCTTTGTCAAATTCCCACCTCTGGCTTCAGTAGATCTTAGACTCGTGAACAGTGAACTTCAGAAAATGGTCTGGGGTGCCGGACACCCCACTGGTGTATTAACGGCTAGTAAACAGTGAGAATATCAGTGTTCCGTGTGTTTTCCTAGGTATTATTTGAAAGTTTTTGGTATGGCAGCTCCCCGTTTGATTACCTCTGACGAGGAAAATAGAGTGTTGTTGGAATTGGAAAATTTCGAGGTGATGGAAGATTTTGGAGACGAAGGATCTGATTTGGGACATATACGTTTTTTTGGTATTCCTTTTATTTTCATGATTTCAAGTGTTTCTGCTATTTCGTTTATTTGTAGAGCCTAAGTCATTGAGGAAAGTTTTGTGATGTACCATTTTTGGACGTGTAAGGGCAAAAAAAAAAAAAAATCTGAAAAAATGCGTAAAAAATGTGATTTTCATGCAAACGGTTTTTTTTTTCTACATAGGGTTCCTTATGTCATAAGTTTTGGAATCTAAAAATACATTATTAATGGGTCAGGTATATTATTTTCTTAAATTTGTTTAAGTAAAGGAATAAATGTTATTTTAACAACATGATATCTCTTGTTGGAAGTGTTCGGGATTAAATAGATTACCATTTTATATCTACTTTCACTTTTTTTCATTGCCTCTGACCCTTCCTAATTGCTCAAGAGACTTTTTAAGGGAGAGAGGAAAATACAAAAATGTTTAAATGATTGATAGAATGGTGGGGTGCTCGACACCCCACTGGTGTGAAATCGGACGAAAAAACCTCTGGTGTGTTTTAGGGTAATGCCCCCAGAACAAAGCTGTAGCACTTTCTGTGAGTCCTTGTGTAAAAGGTCTGCATGCAAGGAGGCTAAATTATTTTTTGTTTTGAAATGCCTACCTATTGTTTTGTGGACACGATAAAACATCTGATCAATGGAGCATATCAGGCCAGGACCATATAAATGTTTGAATTTTGTACGCGAACGGATTTTGGTCATTACCCTCAAGTATGTGCCAACGATGGAGATGGTTGCTGACTCCTTTACGAAGCCATTGGTCATCAGGGTCTTGTGAGTTGCACCGAATAGGCGAGGGTGTTCAAAATATTTGGTGTGTATGTTTTGGTGGTCCCTCTATCGTGTCGTCTGTTGCCCCATGTTTATATTGTACCTAGTCGTTCATGCTCTAATGTTAGAATGTTTTGCTTATGTTGTCTAGTCCGTCAATATAGTTCGTCCAGTCCGTTAACTATCGGTAGTCCATCTCCGCATTATTTAACTTCCTTTAGATATTATCAGATGAAGCCGATAATTCCGTTTCTAAAATATTGTTACTAGAGTATCAAATATTGGCCCTTGCATCATAGATAGAAAAATATCGATATACCGGAGGAAAATATCAATATTTCGATACTATCGACTATCGATGGCCATCCCTACTTCCAGCATCCCTGGATAAACCAAGTTGGAAAAAGTCCCCGTACATGATGACATTCTAATTGCACTTATGGGAAGCGGAAGGCACCTAGGTTGTTAATTCACTGAACTGCGAATTTCAGATAAATTCTTCCTTAAATCGATGAAAATTATATAAAAGTGGGCATTAGTGTTAATTGGTGCGATTTTCATGAAATTCCATTGTGATACAACGCATTTTAAATAAAACTACACTCAGTAAAAAATGTCATCGTACACCCCAGAAGTGTGTAATTCCACTTTGCTTTCTACGAAATTGTAAGAATACAATGTGTGTACAGTGTGTTGTAAAAGTAGGATACTAATTGTAAGAATGTGTTCTCAGAGGTCTTAAACACTGTATTTCAAGTCGGCCAATTTTTCAACTGAACAAACCAGGGCAAATTGCCTGCAAACGTAAACGAATTCATTTTTATAACGGCAAAAAAAAAAAAAATGTTTGTACAGTCCAAAGACATAGAAAAAACCGAGCTCAAAAATAGATAAGTCGCAAGTGTTTGACTCGTAATCTTCATGATTCGAGACCTCTGATAGTCGCTACCGCGGATGGGAAGAGTCGTGCACCAAATCAAATGAACTCCAGTTTGCTGGAGACTTTGTTTTTCCCCGTTTACTAAAACAAATTAAGATTCGAGATTTCCAATCAGGAAAATAATGTCATCTATCAGCCTTGAACCTAAACATCCGAATTAGCTTGCCTGGATAATTAAAAAAATTACACACTTCTGGGGTGTACGATCGAACCACACATCGTCTTCACCTTTGGTGCAATTCTTGACATTTTCGGCAGCGTGTTTTTTGTGTAACTTCGAAATAATTAATTCATTCAATGCGTTGTGTACACTTTCAGAAATCTGGACAACGTTGGGACGGACATAAGTGAGTGCTGCTTCGGTATGAGTTCTACCGTCGCGTTTCTGTTTCGGATATGCTAAATCGTTACAGTATCGTTACAGGCGTTGAAGACAGCGATAAGCTGCCCACTCGTCGGAATGGATTTCGGACCCTTGTTGACATTCCCGTCAACTTGAAAATACCGACAGTCGTTGCCCACTATTGCACCTCTGATTCAGGTCGGTATATGGCCAACCGCCATGAGGTAACTGAAGAAAAACGGCGACAAGGGCCCGGAGAAGGATTGCGAGGTTCCGAGGTTTGAACTTTGAATTCACATTCCAATCGATCACAAAAAGATAATACCTACAACCTTTCAAGTGTCAACAGAAACGGTGCACGATAACAAATCCTAATAATACAGCAAGTTAGAGCGCCCGGTGAAAGGTAGGACGTGACTAGGCCGGTAGAACACACCCGGCCGGTAAAACGCATACCGAAGCTGCCCCCAAAAGTGATCTTATTTATTAATTTGTTCAAATTCTATGCACCAGTTTAATGCGGTTTAAATTTGTTTGCGATTCAAACGTTTTTCCGAGTAAATCAGTGTTATTTTTGCCGAAAGCGTGGCCTATATCGTGGGAATAGACGATAGGGAACAAACCCGTATTCCAAGGTAACCTGCCTTGAAGAATATCAGCGACCACCATTTGTTCAATATTCATAGGCTTTTAACTAACCCACTCAGATACCGTTGTGGCGGCGAGTTTCAATGCTGAACAAACATGCTCAGAATAATAATCGGGTCTGACACAGTTATGTTCGATGCGTTCCTACGAATATATTTCCGGACTAAGCGCAAAACACAGTAAAAAACATTACAAATTGGAAATGTCTTTTGGTTTCTGCGCTAGTAGGAACTACTACTTTTTCTAATTAGGTCTCTGTATGTTCTCTATTATTCTACTTCAAAATTTAAAAACTTATATTTTTTAAACATTTCAAATATAACACTAGAAAAGTTTTCATGTAGTGAATAATTTTTGTCATATTTGGAAGATAAATATTACATTAGGGCACACGATGGCAGTGATAATCAAGCTATAGCTCATTAAGTTGTTATATCTTTCTTAACAACAACTAACTTCTGTAATCTCAGGAAACTAACATTTTCAAAAGAACTAAAACCGTAAGTTTGATTTTAAAAAGAAAACTAAATAAATAGAACACCCACTTGCTAATAACACAGGTCTGCAACCAAAACACTGCACACGATTTTTGTACTGTTTCCCATGGATTTTTGCATGCTAAAACCGAAAAAAGTAATCAAAAAATTCCATCACGTCTAGTTTTCTCGCAAAACTGTTTTTTTTTTTAATTCCACATACGGTGTTATTCAGCGTTAAACCACAATTTGGTAGTTGCTTCTAATTTGTCAATTTTATGAATTGCGTGAATTTTTTTAATCTCATATTTAGTCATGTCACTCCCAGGATTGATACAAAATGAAAGAGAGGGGTAGGGAAGAAGGGAGTGGGATATTTTTGAAGTAGGAGATGCGTAAGGATGCCCAAAATCATGTCATAACACGTCGTTTATTTGATTTTCTGAAAAGTCAGGATGCCTTGCTGTACGTAGTGCAAAAGTTTCTAGGGAATACGAAAGACCCTAACTACAAAACAATTGTGAATCGCATGTTGGCTGCCTACAAAGCTCAAGGATGCAACATGAGCCTAAAAGTTCATTTTCTACACTCCCATGTCGAATACTTTCCAGAAAACCTGGGAGCGTTTAGTGAAGAGCAAGGAGAAAGATTTCACCAAGACATTCGGGATATGGAAAAACGCTACCAAGGACGATGGAACGTCAATATGCTAGCTGACTATTGTTGGATGCTCAAGAGGGATACGGACAATGCTGGAGCACGAAAACGTGTGCGACGAAGTATCAAAGAAAAAAAAGGTTCCACAAGCAAACTGAATGAAGTTTTTTAGCATTTTGTACTGAATAGTAAACAAATATTTTCTTTTATTTTGAGTTTATAGACAATACAAATGATGGTGTTTTTCTACGTTTTCGTTTTTTATGTCCCCCTCTCCCCTAATTTGCAAGATAACTGTACGTGATGGAGGAAAATAGTGGTCATTTTTTGATTCAGCACACCAAAAAACATAAAATTTAGCTAAAATATATGCAGCTGATCAAAAATTTTCTTTTGCAGACCTGTGTAATCATAGATGTTACATTGAAAATATTGATCAATAGTGATTTACGCAAGGAAACATGATTATACGTTTTTGAAGAACACAGAATCGTGAGTTTGCAGCGGGAGATTCATTTCTTCAGGTATTACGATGCGAAGTTGACAGTTCCTTTGTATTTTACTGCGAAGTTTACTGCTTGTTTATGATCTGAGTTATTTTTAGGACCCATTTCATGTAAGGCGGCGGATTCTTGGCTGGCCTACGTTTTTTGAACTACCTCTTATAAACTCGGTTTTCCGACACAATTACAATCTTCAGAGACTTTCATTATTTGGCAATCTGATATTTAAATCGACTCGAGTTTTTCTTTTTGAAACTCATACATTTGATTGAATTGTGGCATGAAGAACCCTAGGTGGCGTACGGGTAAGTGTGTTTGAGATAAATCTTGGGTATATTGTGGGCTTATGTATGAGTTGTTTTTTCCAGTATGAAAGCGTAGTGTGAAATATATCACGCAGTCATAATGATTTCTGCTTTTCTATGACGTTCATTAAGGGAAGATACTATCCGTTAAAACAAGGGTACAGATAGGGCAATAGATGCCTTGGTAATCATAAAAATGATTGGCTGTCAGTGGTGATCATTGACATAAACTATTATTCTTTGATAGTATCATTGATATAAGCTGTAGGGGGATCATTGATATGGGTTCTAGTTTGACATTTAGTTAATTGACATAAGTACTAAATGGTAGGTACCTTGAAGTAGGAGTAACACGCGCAAAAGATGTTTGTGGACTACATGGGAATTTTATACAGGGTGTCCCCACAACCAATGTGTTGTGTTTTTGATTGCGCATAACCGATTCAGCGAGCACGCAAAGTTGCGCTACTACAAAATTGTCGAATAGTGGATGATGGTGTAAAGTAAGTAAGTAAGTAAGTGTAAAGTGTGGCACATGAATTTTAATTGTTTTTTAACCCTGATTCACGTGAAGCTATCCGTTTCTCAATTCGTCTCAATTTTCGTTGAATAATGACCGAAATTTGTTTATTTTGCGCCCGTTTTTTATTTAGGCGCCTGTTTTCAGATTGTTACGGGGATTAATTTTCGAGGTCTGCTTGAAAAATGTGAAAATAGGATATTGAAACCTTCTTCAGTGATCAACTGAAAAATCATCTTAATCTGAGAGCCTAAAGCCGGCATAAATGATGACTTTCCACGCAAAATTAACAAATTCCGGTCATTATTCCGCGAAAATTCAGTCGAATCAAGAAACGGATAGCATCACGTGAATCAGGGTTGAAAAACAATGAAAATTCATGTGCCACACTTTACAGTTCACCATCATCTACTATTTGACAATTTTAGGGTAGCGCAACTTTGCTTGCTCGCTGAATCGGTTACGCGCAATAAAAAAAAAAAAAAAAAAAAAAAAATAAAATAATAATAAAAAATTGAGGGGCCAAATTTTCATGAAATCTTTAGTAGAATCTGAATCTGCAATAAAAAATTGGGGTTCTCATTTAAAATAAGAAAGTGAGTGTCAATTGCGCATGGTTGCGCGGAGTGCTCAAATATGATATTTGAGATCCTTGGAAAAAAATATGAAGATTCAGAAAAAAATTTGTTTGTTTACTCTCATTTTGACGATTTTAGGAGGGGGGGACAACTCGTGGGACACCCTGTATAGAGGAAAGTTATGCAGGAATTAAAACAGTGCTGAAAGCCATTCCTGCTGAAATACTATTCTACGTTTAAAACAAAACAGCTGAGTACGTCATAGTTTCTAAAATATTTTGTTTGAATAAGGCTCGGTAAAAACGTTAAGACACCCACTGGCAGTTCTCATATGAGGTCAGTACTCCAAAGCTGTGAGTGACTTTTCCATGAAAATCGATTCAATTAGTGTCATTTCAAGTTAATGGCTAGCTATAAAAATCCAAGATACAAGTTTTTAATAGATTTTAGTTTAATTAAATTCCTGATATTCATCTATGAGTATAATAAAGTCCAGTGGACGAAAACTTGAATTACTTGGAGCTGTGATGTATGTGCGAGGGGCTTGCAATAAAAAAGGTTCGCTCGTTTATATTTTGGCTCCATGTGAACGGCTAAAGCCGAAACTTCGAGGAATCTCCAGTTGGGGTGTAGTGGAAACATTGAATTTTTTCATAGATCATGTTGTTGATGTTGACCTCGGCCTGCGTAACAACGAAACAATGTCGAAGATCGCCGTGTCCAAAATTTAAGTGCGGGCTGTAATCCGTGTTTTAACGTCAAAAGGCAAAACCGGTAATGAAATTCACCAAGAACTAACCAGTGTTTAAGGAGTTCTCAGTGTGCAGAAAGTTCGTAAGTTTCTTGAACGGGCGCGAAACAGTGCACGATTCCGAGAGAAGCGGGCGCCCACCAACAGCGCGCTCCCGTGAGACTGTTGACGCCGCTTATGAGATCCTGGAAGAAGACCGTCGACGTTCGATTGCCGAAGTTCAAGGTTTTGAAAAAACTCAAGTCTGCGATAAAGCGAAAGAGACCCAACAAACTCTCAAAACGCAACCTTGACGCACGACAATGCTCGACCTCATTCAGCCCGGCAAACCCAGGAACTGCTGAGAAAATTCAAATGGGAAGTTTTTCCACACCCACGCTACTCCCCTGACCTCGCCCCATCGGACTATCACCTGTTCCCGAAAAAGAAGGGATTTCTGGGGGGAACTTCCCGGACGACGGGCTGCCTTCAACGCCTACTTCGAGGAAGGTTTGAGAAAATTGATACCACGCTTCGAAAAATGTTTAGATCGAAATTGTGACTATGTAGAAAAATAGAAAATTAATTGCTGAATTCTAATAAAATATAATTTTTTCAACAAAATGAAGTTTTCGATTTTTAATAGCCCAGGGAACCTTTTTTTATTGCAATCCCCTCGTAATTTGGATAATTCCACCTGTTCTTTTCTTCAAACAGCTGAGCACACACGTGAGGCTTCTAGCTTCGAGGGTATTCCCTGTGTGTTGCAGGCTACTCGCCTCAACCCTTGCAAGGGGTAACTAACCTACTTTCAACCCTTTAGAGTTGAAGGATGATTCGCGCGAGTTTGATGAACAAAAAGCAAAAGCACTTACATCCCAAGTACACCCTTCATATGAAACTCCATCAATGTTCAGCGCGTATATTTAAACCCATCTGGCAGCTGGTAAGATTGGCAAACAAAATTCCTGATTATTTGCTTTTCGCGGTACCTTTCAAAGTGTCAATATGCTCTATTCTCCTTGGGTTTTATCTTTTCCCTGTTGAACTATCATTTTTCTATTTCTGTTTATATCGTTTGAGAGCAATATAAGAATTTCGAGACTCTGCCGGTGAAATTATTACGTAAACTTCTCTTCAATTCCAGTTCTAATAATTTTCATAGATTATATCATATATATCATAGAGTGATACTTTTGCCATGAATAATCACACCAACTGACAGATAAATTTATTGGGACGCTTAGTTCGTTTGCAGTGTCGCACAGTGATACTTAAGCTTTTGTCAACCATAATCACTTGGGAGACCCTTTTTTTCCTACAAATTAAGTTGCGTTTTACATTAAATCCATCGCAAATACCGTTAATGTAATGGCAATGAAATTTTAATTATTTTTAACTGGTGAAAATGGTTTTTCAAGCTGTACAGCTTAGGATGAAAATAAAGAGAGATATCTCGCTCATCAATTCTTTGAAAATGGCTTCCCAATTCATTCCATTAGTCGTGTTGATCGTATGTTACTGATTTTCTAGTCTTAACTATCAAAATATCGCCATTAACTTGTGAACCAGCGTATATCATATAAAAAGCTAATACTAATTGAATCAAAATATAATCAAAAATAATTTCCCTTGAGATTCTAGGAACAAGTTGTTTTCCAATGACTGTATATGTTAGGGGCTTAGGTACCTGGAAGTTATACGATGCGGGCATGATAATTGCAGGTAGCCACCGAAGCTGCGAGTACCTACTTCTACCTTGCATCGGCTGACAACATAGACCATTTATCGAGTCTTGCCGGGCCTTACCTGACAGTGAAACTGTATTTAGCGAGGGTAATTATGGATTCCGAACGCGAGGAGGGTGGATGCCGCGACGAGAGCGCACTTACTGAGCAACTGGGAACCGTCGCCCTTCGACGGCGCGTCGACGAAAGGCGACAAATCCAAGTAAACTTTGTCTTTGCCCACGGCGTCGATGAGAGACTGGATGGCCTGCATGTCCACTATGTCGTTGGGCGAGCTGCTCCAGATGGTGAGGGTCGTACCGTCGGTGGAACTCTTGATGAGGTTGGTGAGAGCTTCGACCGAATTGGCGGCGTAGGCTGCGCGCACGGCGAACGTCACTGGCTGCGACACGACGCAGTGCTTGTTCAACGCTTCCGTCATTTGATCGATGTCCTCAGGCAGATATTTATCTGTAAAAAACACCAAAAAAAAAAGTAATCCATTTGTTGATGAACACTAACTAATGGCAGGATCTATGGCGTAATATTTACGAATGGGATACTGCCCGATCATTCTATTGAGCATAATTTACAAAAGAATAGAAAAGTAGCGGCAAAGGGTGACTTGGGATTCCACCTCATCCATTAACTGTGTCTTACCACCACCCTGGGATTCCCGACCATCCACTAACATTGAGTTACCGACAACGAAAGAGCGCTCATATCCAGAATGATGGAGCTTACTGAGTTAACCGACCTATTAATCCATTAAGAATTTCCAGCATTTCACTAGCTTCTTTGACTTCCCTATTAACCCATTCGCCGCGAACCACGCGTTTTTCCGCAAAGGGTTGCAGTGCCCTGAGCGCGAACCACGCGTTTTTCCACAACGGCTCGCAGTGCCCTGACCGCGAACCAAGCGTTTTTCCCGATTGCTTCTGCATTAGCCTGCTACGAACTATTTTTCTGTTCCTCAGGGATGTACTGGAGTGCGCTCGACACGTTTCAGTAACCTTCCCTCCCCCCTCCCCTCCTCAACCCTCACCCATCTTCATGAACCCCTCTTTCATCCCCAACTTCCCTCCTAAGGTGTTACCACAGTAATTTTCCACATCATTTCCCTTTGCTTTGTTGAATTCGATCGTGTTTTCCTCACTTTGAGACTTTGTTCTGCACCATCTTACCAAATCAAAAATTCTAACCCTGAATTTCATGGTTTACGTTTCAAAGGGTGTAGAATCCGAATCTGCACAAATTATGAAAACCATAAACTATCGTTGGACGCGACTTTATGAGAATATAATATTGAAAAAACGTACAAACCCAATACATTCCTGTCCGTAATACATTCTTGAAAAATAATTGAGTCAAAAAGTGGATAAATAGAGAAATAAATGAACGGAAAGAGGAGGGCGGGCGTCACCGAGTGGAAATTCCTCCGCTACCAGGGGGGTTTTACGTTTTTCGGGCTTCGCGCTCAGGTATCGGGCGGGCGGTCAGGGCTCCGCGGCGAATGGGTTAAATTTCTTACTTTTACCAGCCACATCGACGGGATAGCTAGACGTGCACTGAGGGCCTTGGGTTTTCTGAAGAGGAGTACTCGCGATTTTACCAGCGTACAGGCGATTGTGCTCTTGTACAAGTCTCTGGTTTTACCTCTGCTTGAATATGCCTCTCCGGTGTGGTCACCCAGCTACTCGCTACACAAATATTCCCTGGAGAGAGTGCAAAGGAAATTTCTCAGATACGTCGCGTTCAAGGCTGGTATTCTCGCTGGGGACGTTGAGTGCGCACCCCTGCTTGAGATGTGCCATCTTTTACCGCTCGAGACCCGCAGATGCCTGGCCGATCTGAGACTTTTCTACAAACTTCTGAACAACCAGCTTGACTGCCCAGCTCTCCTATCGAATGTGAACCTTCGGATCCCCAGGTTATCAGCACGATCTTCCCACCTCTTTGATATACCATTTTCACCAACAAATTATCAACTTAATCGGCCTCTTCATCGTTTTCCTCGTGCTTACAGTCCAACCCAGTGTATGACTTTTTTAATGATTCCCCTGCCACGCTGACAACAATAGTTCAAACCTCCCCATTATTTCAATTGTATTAACTTAAGTTTTGCGCCATGTGAAGTTTTGTCTGATTTTTTTCTTGTTCTTTGTAATTGGGCTTGCCCGTAATTTTCAAATAAATAAATACTTCCTCCTAAATTCTAAAATTATTGGGCTGACATAGAAAAAGTGATGGCTGGTTTTGGGCTGATCCAAGTTGCACATCGAACACTGTGTCTCCCCTGTGCCCCTATTCCATAAGCCCATTTGTCCTCCCTGGACCCTTGCGATCAGATGATACGCTCTCTGATTACTATTTCGAATGTAATTTATACTTCCCACTTGGAGATCAGCGTGCATATGACAGTAATTCGATTCTGTACCTGGCCTCTAAAAGTGTTCCTTCTCGTTTATTTCTATGGCCACTCTTAGTTCCCCCGCCAGTGGCTCCCAGTCATGCATGCTGGCCTGCGACAGATTCACCGAATCAATCACATGATTCGTCGATAAATCACTCCATGCCTTACAGCAGAAAGACTGCCTTTTTATGGTTTCCATGGCTGGGTTGAATTTTCAATACTTTTATTTGTAGTCAGCAAGTAATTGAAAGTGGCTTGAGAAGAGTATGACTATCCCCGTTTCCAAATGGATCACATACGGAGATTAGTGAAGAGAACGTAGGTAGGTGTCGTAGTTCACTCATTTTCACCTGGTAAGTGCTTGATAATTATATACTACCAGTGTCCAGCGTAGTCGAGTTATCTATTACAGAAATAATAAACCTTATCTCGTTATGCCAACTATCAATATGCTATTTACAACCTTGTTTGCATAATGAGTACTTACTATCCGTTTGACTCCATCCTGTTGACCAACCAACTGAGACGGTCGCGAGTGGAAACCTCGTGGCACTCGCTGTGAGGAACAGGCTGGCGTTGACTCCGGCTTTGTCCCGAGCGCCTGGACCCGGGAGGATATCCGCGTTCAACCACACCGGGATGTCATTCTAAAGAATAAACGATTGTAGAAAGATATATCCATACAGAGTTTAACAAATCTAATGGCCACAAATCCAGGAATCGATTCTAAACCTCATTTCCAACAAAAAATCTTTTAGAGACTTCCTTTCCGTGTCATTTCATTTTCAAGACTTATTCCGATCTCAAATGATTATGACTCCGTTAAAATTCTTTCCAAATGTCCTAACTCCATAGAGCAGAATAAGACAATTTCAACGTGACTTAGAACGTGACAAATTAGCCCGAAAATCAAATCTCAAGAATTTAATTTTTTTTAAACCAATGGTTGAAATAGGTTATTTTATTTCTCTGAAAATATAGATAGCGACCACAATTTTTAATTGGATGCAGTAAAAATCAATCGACTTTGCAAGTTATTGGTAACTGTTGATCTAGCGTAAAATTGTAAAAAGTTAAAAATAACAGTTGTTTTTGAGAGAAGAAATGAATGGCTACTGTGATATTTAATTGATTGTTTTCTAATAATAATGGTCTTTTTCGATGTTTCAAGTCAAAATAGAACGCTGCAAACTCCACACGTGGGTTTCTCATTTCTCATGCTTACGTAAAAACGCTGCAAATTCTTTCACTGGGGTTTATTATCCAATCGGCTTGCGTTCATGATTTGAATTTCTACTAAGCGTTGGAGTGTGCGCGTTTCACAGGATAGAGCGATTATTGAATTTCAGGAGATATACATGGAGCACGTGAATCTGTTCTCGACCAAAATAACTATTTGGATTGATCAGTTGATTATATTTGTGTGCCTCCTGAAATTCAATAATCTCCCTATCCTGTGAAACACGCAGACTCCAAAGCTTAGTAGAAATTCAAATCATGAACGCAAGCCGATTGAATAATAAACCCCAGTGGTAGAACGGAAGAATTTGCAGCGTTTTTTTTATTGAACCTCAATACACACACACACACACACACACACACACACACACACACACACACACACACACACACACACACACACACACACACACACACACACACACACAAACTAACTACACTACAAGTATTCACATCGGCTATCACTCCAGTATCCACATTCACTACAACTCGACGCTATCGGCCGGACATCACTATGTTACAAACAAACAATAATAAACGAGAAAACGCAAATGTTGGCACCATAAATCGGGCCATACATCGGGAATGGTTTGACCCACGGACGTGGGGAAGGGCCCATTCGATTCCTAATGGTATGTTCTTCAAATAGGAAAATATTTAGGCCGATTCGACTAGTTTTGAGGTTTTCAGGGATTTTACAAAACTTTTACAGCCCTTAAAGGGCACTTTAAATTGAGTGAGGGAGCTGGCTCAAGAATTGGGGCGTCGTCGGACCAAGATGGATTTTTCCTGAAAATTTCAGATTTTTTGCTCCAGCCGTTTCAAGATATCACGTACGGCAGTACGGCGGACGGACGGAAAAAATTTTATTGCAGATTCGGATTCTACACCCTTTGAAACGTAAACCATGAAATTTTCAGGGGGGGTTAGACTTTTTTTTTTCCAAAGCGATTACAATGGTTTATTATTGAATAATAAACCAAAAAAATGTAGGGTACAGGGGAAAAATCCCTACCATCACCAAAAAGCTGATTTCGAGATAAACACAATTGAAAGTTTACAAATGAGAAAGTAATGAACCATGTCCCAAAAAATTAAGGTTACGATTTCACAATACCCTTCTGCTACCATCTAAAACACTGCTTATTGAAACTTTTAGCCAATTTTGAGAGAAAAACGTGGATTTAAAAGAAAAAACCCAAGTTTTTCAGTATTTAAACGTAAATTTCTCCACCAACTTCTGAGGGTAAAATGTATTTTTATTATGCGATTGGAACAATTAAATTCTGGCGCATATCTTAGAACTGCAGGCTACAGTTTACCCCTGGATCAGATACCAATGAGAGATTTAAAAAAGTGGAGATTTACAAGATTTGATAATTTTTCCTCCTCAAGTTCATTTTTCTTCCCTTAAGCATAGTAAAAAACCTTTGGTTTTCTATCAGGGAGATTGCAATTTAAGGGAGTTCGTACTGTACAGACACAAAGATTAATACCTTTGCTTGGTGGTTTATTGACACTTATTAAAACGATTGTCAACTCAAAATAAGTAGCTACGTGAACCAAATTGAGGAAAAAGACTGCAATGGTTCTCTATTGATGATTCATTTATTGAAAATGTTTCACAAAAGTAATCAAATTTCGTATTTGCTGTGTTAATTTTAGTTGACTTTTAGGGGGCATAGCCTTCTTAACCCTCATGTCCCATGTTCCTACCAACTTATAGAAAGTTAACAAAGACAATTGGAGCTTATCAGAGAGAATGGGACAACGCACGGTTAACAATAGCTGTGATGACACGGGGTTCGATCATTTGACCTTCGGTTCTCCAAGCTCAGGGTTTCTAACAAACGGAAAGAACCTACAGAGCAGAACAGAAAGGTCTGTTATATTACTAAACAGGTATAGGAACGGAAGTTTCTGCTTATGAGCTGGTTCTGTGTCCATGTTTTCTGATAGGTACAGAACTATCATGGTCCAAAAAAAATTGAGGCAATTGAAAAGAGCTGGTAAATGTTTGAACGAGGATATCCCGAGATACATTTACCCATTAGTAGGTTAATCTCTAAAATAGCTTCGCATTTTCATTTTTCTTAGGTTGGTTGTATAACCTTTATCTGTTTTTTTCCTCCTTTCACTTTCACCCAAACCACTTGATTGGATGTTCCCCCACACCTCTTGACCAATGGGATTGAAGTTCCCTTTCACCTGTCACGGTATAACCACTGTTTTCTAGAATGTACATTCAGTTACTGTTCTGTTACTGATGATGACAGAACCGTCGAAATCGACTAAACGTTGTAACTCTTTTAATTTTTATGGAAATAGACCACGTTTTCTTCTACAAACTCGGTTTTTTGGTTTATTACTCATCAATAAACCATTGTAATCCTCTTGAAAAAAAATATTTCTAACCCCCCCTTCTGAAAATTTCATGGTTTACGTTTCAGAGGGTGAAGAATCCAAATCTGCAATAACATTTTTTCCGTCCGTCCGCCGTACGCCGTACGCACGATTTCTCCCAAACGGCTGGTGCAAACAAGCTGAAATTTTCAGGAAAAATCCATGTTGGTCCGACGACGCCCCAATTCTTGAGCCAGCTCTCTCACTTAATTTAAAGTGCCCTTTAAGGGTTGTCAAAGTTTTGTGAAATCCCTAAAAACCTCAAAAAAAGTCAAGGCGGCCTAAATTTTTACTCTTTTTGTAGAACTTTCCATGAGGAATCGAATGAGCCCCTTCCCAGGTCTGTAGCTCAAACCATTCCCGATGTATGGCATGACCTTATGCTGCCAACATTTGCATCCACATTCACTACATCACTAGGTTACTGCAGTCAAAACAAAAACAACAGCGTTTTTGTTTGTTTTGTTTTGTTTTGATCGCAGTAACCTAGTGATGTAGTGAATGTGGATACTGGAGTAAACTCCTAAAAGGGTTTTTAGCCGATACACGGGTTGAAGCATTCTGATATGAATGAAACGCTGCTAATTCATTCACTGGGGTTTATTATTCAATTTTATTCATTTGGCTTGCAATCGTGATTTGGATTTCTACTAAGATTCCGAGTTCGCGTGTTTCACAGGTGATAGAGCGATTATTGAATTTCAGGAGATATGCATAGACCGCGTAAATCGGTTCTCAACCAAAATACCTATTTGAATTGATCAGTTGATCATATTTGTGTGCCTCCTCTACATCAGTCTACCTCTGGCTACATCGTTTAAATTTTGGATCTGGGGAAGTTTTGACACAATACAAGTGCTATAGTGACTTGATAAATTATAGGTGTTTTTATTGTGGGGGGGTATTGAAGTCCAATAAAAAAACGCTGCAAATTCATTCACTGGGGTTTATTATTCAATTTTACTCATTTGGCTTGCATTCATGATTTGGATGTCTACTAAGATTCCGGGATCGCGTGTTTCACAGGCGATAGAGCGATTATTGAATTTCAGGAGGCGCACAAATATGATCAACCGATCAATCCAAATAGGTATTTTGGTTGAGAACCGATTCACGTGCTCTATGCATCATCTCCTGAAATTCAATAATCGCTCTATCGCCTGTGAAACACGCACACTCCAAAGCTTAGTAGAAATTCAAATTACGAATGCAAGCCAAATGAATGAAATTGAATAATAAATCCCAGTGAAAGAATTTGCAGCGGTTTTATGCAAGCTCAGGTATTGATTTGGATAAATTATACGACCGATTGATTTGAATAAGCCATTCAACTAATTTCTTTGAATAATGCAACTTTTGGTTTAATTTTCAGTTCAAGCTTGTCGTCGCCACAACTCAAAACTGCTTCAAACTTAACAAGACGGCCCAGTTATGAATAAAAATGCAAGACAATGTATTTCTCTTATGGAAACTTATACATTGTGAATTCTCTCATTTTTAGGGAAATAATACTCAGCCAGAAATGTTGAAGTGAACGTCAATGCCACCTTGATCAAGAGTTTTTTTTTTCTGAAACACGTACATGCCCGTAATCGACACGTACTGGAAAAGGGAAATAATCAGTAGTGTACAATTAGTAGTGAAATTGGTTCCGACGGATTTTCGAATTGACATTATCGGCGTAACTGTAATCTATAATCAACAGAGCAGATAATCATTGGTGTAATGATGTAATGATAAACTGGCATATAAATACAGCTTTGATCCCAAGGGAAGTATCGAGCGTATAATCATCATGACACAGGCCAACGTTTTCCTGTATTAAATAGGCGAGCGAGAGATTGTGATGGAATAGGGTTCGAAATAACACGGTAAACCCCTTTCAAATATTTACTCCCAATCAGTCTGTCTAGCGGTAATGGATCCGTGCGTGCCGCGAGGTGTCACTGTCAATAGAGCTAGAAACGAGGAGCAATTGGTCCTCTTTTCACATTCTCCTAAGGTCTTGAAGCGTTGAACTTCCTTAATCTTCAATAGGCTCGATAATATTTCGGTGTTACGGCGGACGGACGGAAAACTTTTTTTTATTATTTGCAAAGATTTTGAGATTCTACAATTTAAAAATAAAATCAGAAAATCCTTTCGAAACAACACTAATGTCAAAGTTTTGAAACCCTAAACCATGAAATTTTCAGTTCAGTCGGGAGCGGCAAAATTTTTTTTTTGAAGAGCGATTACAATGAGTTTATTATTGAATAATAAACCCAAATAGGTAAAACGATTCACCCATCTATCCCGAAATAACACGCACAATTTTCACGCGTTGAATAATTTTGTTTTTAGTTGCCAAGCAACCAGACCCTAAAACAGGCATGCTTTGCGGATTGCATCCTGAAATTGGAGGTTATTGATGATGACTTTAGTAACGTGAATTACATTTTTTCACGCAGCATCTATTTCAAGAGGAAAGGGGCCACTGCCACTCCTCAAATTACGTCACTGGTTCCAACAACAGTTTTTATTTATTCTATTATTCTCAAATGAAGGGGGAATCGAATTATGGTGAAATTAATATCATGATCATAATACTTATTCATTCCAGTGGTTTGATGATGGTGATCATACCATTAGTATAAGCGAAGTCTATTAACAAACACTTGTTCATTTATTAGGATTGAACAATAGTTTTTAGATTTGAAAATCAATCTTTCACCAGTGATGGAATTGATAGTCCTACAGACTTCGAAGTAATAACACAGGCCTGCGATATAAAAATTGTTTTAAATGTATTAGGTGAGTTTTACAGTATTTTCAACGCTGATTTTGGTAAAATAGTGGAAAAATTCCATCACGTTGTGAGGTGATGGAATGGTATAGTTGCCCCTTCCAATGAGCTGGATGCATTGATAACGCTCTGCCACGCTCAGGATGATCCAGACACTTGCAGGCATCCGATTCATCTCCCAAGGCGACAGATTCCAAAATTGGGAAGGGTCCAACTAACCCTATCCATCACAACATACAGTTATTTCACAAACTGCTTGTCTGGTTTTTACCTTTTTCGATACTTCAGCAGTGTTGTGAGCAAGAATTTTAGTTTTTAGGATCTCCATTAAGTTGGGGCTGATGAAACAATTTGTTGAGGCATCGCCAAAACAAGGGGAGTGTTTGAGATATCTTTGTGGACAGATCCTGGTTTATCCGAAGCAAAGCTTAAGAAAGGGATCTTCGTTGGACCAGGCATTAGAAAACTAATGACAGATCTCAACTTTGTGGACAAAATGGACTCAAAAGAACAGGCAGCATGGATATCTTAGAAGCTTCGTTGATACCGGTTTCCTAGGAAACAAAAGAGATACAAGCTGCAAGACAATGGTCGCAGGCATGCTCGACAATTTTAACATGAGTATTAAAGTTCATTTTCTCCATTCACATCTTGACTACTTTCCTGCAAACCTTGGTGATGTAAGTGAAGAGCAGACCGAAAGATTCCATCAAGACATCAAAGAAATTGAATGAAGACATCAAGGAAGATGGAACGTAAACATGAAAGCGGACTACTGCTGTATGATACAAAGAGATGATCCTCAACGAACCCACAGTCCGAAAAGCAATCAAAGAAGCTTCAACAGCAAGCAAACGCGTTATTACGAGGACTAACAAGCTTAAAGAGAAATAGTAGTAGTTCTAGTGTACTAGAAATGTAGTTTAGACAATGATTTATGAATAAATTAACATTTTACAACATTGGAAATAATGTGAAAATTGCTCAAATTTTGTTATAAGGGTGATTCTCATTTAACGGGACAATCGAGGTTTTGATTTTGACTAAAAAAATTTGTTCTCCTAAATTTATGATTTTTTTATTATACAATCTATATGTTACTCTAATGGTATAGTGATGTACAAGCACGCATGATTTTCGTTTGTTTCCTCAAAATTCAGGTTTTAAAATTTTATAGGTTACGAGAATGGTATGTATCCATGACAATGAGCTTTGTCAACCAAATAACGATAGAATTACATAAACGATGTGTAGGTAAGGTTGAATGAGACTGATATCTGATTTCAGTTTTTCCTGACTTTGTGCTAGAACAAGTATCACATTTTAATATTACTATTTATTTAGTATAACAAAGATTGTTTCAAACAGCCGTGACGGCTTTTGTGTATCCAAAACAATGAAGTTTAAAATCGCCACGACAATGAAAAATCAACATTAACCTTCTGCAATTAGGAGTCTAATGAACACTTATAGAAGTTGAAACTTGCATTAAATAGAGTTTTTACATCTCTATCCCAGAATGAATGCTAAACGAATCAATAAGATTTTATTAAGAGTGATTTTCAAACTCATAACAATGAGAAGTATGAAACGTACACACCTGTTTTACAAACGGCTAACTTCATTTTTGAGCCCCAACTGTATAGAAATGGCGGAAGCATGGTGTTTCCTCAAAGGGCAGGGTTACCAATGCTGAAAAAACTTTGAATTGCCAAAAAATGCCCTCATTTGAGAGAGCTACGATGATTTCCTTCAAACCCAGGACAATGAGACAGAAGGTTTGGGAAAAACTTTGAGCACTTGATTCGTACCGATTATCTAAAAGTTAGTCCCACTTGTAAGCGCACTAACATCCAGTAACTAATTCTAAAAAAATACTAGTTAAAATATTTCCGGTAAAACGTACTTTGAGCGGATAAAATTTCGGATTAAGTTCAAATTCTGACTCACGGACAGACCATGACAATGAGATTAGAGGTACATTTCGATCAATTACCGGCATGTACAATGAAGAGTAGCCGAACTTTATGACAGCCATGAGTAGGCCTAGTTACCACATAAAATCTACAAAAATAATTTTTGGAAAAAGCTGAACAGAAAATTATTTATCAATGAAGGACAGCGATTGTCCCGTTAAGTGAGAATCACCCATTATGCCCAAAAATACTCCTGTTTAGTGAGAAAACCTGACGTGATAGAAAATAATGGATTGCATTTTTGAAATCAGCGCTGAAAAGTACATAAAAGTTAGTTAACAACTTTCAAACAACTTTTGAAAAATATTTTTTTTGCAGGCGGGTCATTCCACGTCAAATCGACCTATCGATGCAGGTGACCCTCTCGGATTTTGATCAAACTTGGCATAAATGTTTGTTTTTATAAGAAAAAAATATTTGCCGATTGGTTTTGCGAAATGTCGCCGGGTTGCCTAGATACGGTATAGATCTTAATTCCGAAATTGACAAAACCTGTATGTAGTTTTTTGGCCATAACTCCGTTGTTTTTTGACTTACAGAGCTCCCAAAAAAACTATTTTGAAGCTAATAGAACAGGCTTTAACAATTTAGGGCCAAAAAATATTTTTCTGAAATTTTAATTTTTTTTTTTAATTTTGAAAATTTAAAAATATTTTTTGAATGTCATCCACAATTTTCAAAAATTTTTTGGGGGTGTTTTTATGTTCTTTGATATGTAATCAAACTGAGAAAAAATTTTGGTGAGGGCAATATTTCTTATAAGGGAGATATTTAGCGTCAAAGTTACTGACTTTTGTCTTATGCGTTACTAACTTCTGGCATATGCACAGTTTGGTCGGCCCTGTACACAGTTCTTAAATTTCTCTATGTTATCAGTGTTTGGATGTTGTCAATGGGCGAGACAGAGTCTCACCCCCCACCAAATGTATGTAATTAGCATCAAAGTTATTATTTAAGATTAAGCTTGTGGCTTACAAGGAATGTTCGCATATATTCCTGTGTAGTCAGGAGCTACGAAGACCGTACAAATACCCCTGAAAGGCTACGTGAACCCTTTGCGTAATGTTCTGGTTGATTAAAGATACTGACATGGTCTTTTGAATAACAAATCATATAACAAATTGGTATATGTTGGTACGTACTTCTACTTCGTTGAAGAAATTGGTGAGGATGTCCAACGAAGCTTCAAACGCCTGCGACGATTTGAAATCCAGTTTTATCGTTTTGGTGAGAGCCAGGAACTCTTTCACGGTTTTCAAAAATTCCTCCAGCGACAGATCCGAAGTAGTGGCGGGCGGATGAGCCATTATGGGGATCTGCTTGCTTTTGTCGCCTCCTGTGATGCTTCCCAGGACTATATCCGCTTCTATCATTTCCACATTCTTATCTGTAAATGCGTTAACAGAAATTTTAATGCGGTAAATCCTTACAATCATTAAAGAAACAAAGGTTGAACTCATTTAGAAGGGACGAATTCAAGAGAAACTGCAGTTTCTGTTAAGAGACGTGCTTGAGATGTCGGAGATGATTTGCCAAAGATCAGGCGCGGATCCAAGGGGGGGAGGGGGTCACAGGGTCATAACCCCCCCCCCCCCCCCCCCCCCAAGTTTTTAATTTTATGGTTTATAATAAGCTTATTTTGCAAACACACTTTTTTCTTCCTCTGTAATTATTGTACGGGAAAAAATGTTAAAGATAGACCTAAGTTTCATTGAAAATCTTTAGGTAAGGTCTTTAGGTAAGGACTTGGCTTTGGTTTGATAAAAAAAAAATGTATTACATTTTCTAACAATGACCCCCCCCCCCCCCCAAATGTAAGCCTAGGACCGCTACCGCCAAAGATGCAAGACATCAATATGAGAAGAACGTAGCAACATGTGTGTTGCTTTTTGTTTGTTAGTACCAATGCTGCACTTATTTGGATGTTCGCCTGAGCAATTATATTCAATTCTCCTGATTGTTTTCCTTCCTAAAGTATTTAATACCCATGTTTTCCAGTCCCAATTTTCATTTGCTAGATTCGCTGTATGACAACCTAAATTTAGTGGAACCTTTGTTTTCACTTTTGGGAGGTGATAATTTGTGTCTCCAAATAATAAAATTTCCAATTAAGTTTGATCGTTCTAGTCAATTCTCAACCACTTTCAGACAATATACCACTGACTACGACCTATGTGCATAGATCAGTGATTTACGTAGGAGGGTTATTCTCATCTCTCTATATATATAAAACGCATTTGTTGTATGTCTGTCCCTTATAAATCGGGATCCGGGCAATCAAATGACGTAAGATTTGGTACACGTACCTACAATTACATGATTGGGGGGGTTCTTAAGCAGGTTTTGTTCCATCCAACCTCATTCAGACCTCCTATGGCAGAAATGAAGTGGTCGAGAAGTGTAATGTTGCCATTCTGAAGCAGCTTCCGGGGCAAGAATATGGAATATCCCATTGATTTTTTGAATTCCATCCATACTCCTGATTCGGAAACCCACAACTTGATTACAAAGGATGGTGCTCCAATTAGGCGAATCCGAAATATTGATGCACCCAGGTTGTGTAATGAGACAAGATTGATCGTGAAAAAGGTGATGCGATGTATCATTCAAGCCACAGTTTTCACAGGGTGCGCCAAGCCTTAGCGGCTAAGGGCGAAGATGTATTCATTCTAAGAATATGTATTATTCCCTCGCAAAACACCATACAATTCAAGAGAATACAGTTCCCTCTGAAACTGTATTTTGCGATGACAATCAACAAGTCACAGGGACAGATCTTGAGATTGCTGTTATAGACTTTCAGACACCATGTTGTTCTCATGGACAGTTGTATGTGACCTGTTCCAGAGAGGGCGAAGAGGAAAATCTTTTCGTGCACACTCCAAATTGAACTAAGAAAAAATGTTGTTCATCACGTTGTTTTATAATAAACGGATCCTTTTATTGCAAGAAAATAAACAGTTTTTTACGCTTTTACAAAAACCCTATTTTAAACCCAGGCAAAGCCGCGTATTTGCACCTAGTACAGACATAATACGCCTCTGTGTAATAATTTGCAGCCCTAAAAAATTGTTTTCTTTGTCGATAGCAGAGGTTAATTATTGAAAATTATAAACCAATAAGTCTGACCTCAATTAAGTAGATGCCGATTACAGGATGCTGATGTTGGATAATTACTTAGTAGCATCTATATCTCTTGAGATCTTGTTCATTCGAGCTTCACTATTGTAGCTAATGTTTCAGGAAGCTTGATGGATAATAGTTGTTATTCGCAGCAGGAAATGTGGGACATCACCACCTCATATCAATTATTACGAAAGGTCACGGCGAGCGTATAATGGAGAGAAAAATCTTGTGCAACACTCTTGAGCTTTGTGCTCGAGAGGATGAATAGAAGACCCTTCTCTTTGCACGACTAGGCGACCTACTGAGCTATCAGATTGGGGGCGACCAGGAGGAAGAGACGATCGTGAGCGGTTCACGATCTGAAGAAACGAATGAATCACGAGTTTGATCATTAGATGTATTAATATTAATTGTTTCTTGCCGTGAAATCGTTGTTTGTTCTTTTATATTGTGAAAACCTTAAGAAGGAGTAAAAGTTGTTGGCCTCTACCTTTATAACTCTGAAAGGTACATATAATGGAGGCATTTACTACACCTCACTCTCTAAGAAATAGAGAAAACGAAAAGATAAATGGTGCGAGGCTTCACACTAATATCTTAATATAATTTCTTTCTTTTAGTTTCTCTTCTATCGAACGCTGATATACGGGTCATTTCAGCGTTCGAAAATCAAAATCAAAATTTCGGTCACGTTTGGGTATCAACTTTTCTTAAAGAAAAAAAAAATGAATTTTGATTGAATTTTCTTGTTTGTTCATCAATCACTGCGGTTCTCTCGGCATATTACCCAAGTGAGCACACATAATCTTGAACCGTACTGCTGATACGCCATTTTGGAAAAAATAAACTTTTATAGGGAGTGAGGACTACTACTTTTTCCCCTCTTGAGCCTCTATCCTCCATGGGAATCACCGCTCAAGTCTTTCAATTTGGTGAGTGGAACAGCACTAGTTAGCATAATTTTAGCTACAGTGAACACTATTCCTTGCCAAAATCTAACTTGCTACGAGCAGATCTCACTCCCTACAATTTAACGGGCTATTGGGAGTAGGGAGTGAGGTTATAGCCTTTCACCGCCTTTACAGGCCACAAATCAATTGAAACTGGTTGAACCAAAATGTTGTCAACGAACTTCCAACAACTACACTAATTGTCAACAAGTGCGATCAAATTTCACTTGCCACAGTCAGAATGTTACTGGAGTAGGGAGTGAGAGTTAAAAAACCTACACCGCTGCCTCCAGGGATGGTTTTCCCGGTAGAACTGACTGGGAAGGTCTAGGCAAAATCCAACCACCAGAGTTGGGATGCCAACAAAACAGAAGCAACTTCATAAACATCCTTTCCTGTCAGTTGGGGGCTACTTTTCAAAACATTGTAGGGAGTGAGGAAAAACCGTGTGACACTGAAATAATGGGCTGATAAGGCTACTTGATTTGATCCAATTTTTTTTCCTGACGCGGATATCCATTGTAGATGATTTGTTCTTTTATAGTGCAAGTGGATATAAAAGCCCCAATAAATATTTCGCTGAGTAGTGACGATGGAAGTTGTATACCTCTGGTTAGTGACAAGTTGGGGATTACATATTTTTCCATGGAACATGTACATCCGCATCAGAGAAAACGTTGAAACACTTAAAAAACTGTATTTAGTTCAGTTTTTCATTTTCAAATGATCCATACACCTAGTCCTAAATGCTGAGTACAGAGGAAGAATGATAAATGTCCGTAAAACTTGATTTGGAGAAAAGGCGCTATTAATGTTTCAAAACGCTAGAAAACAAGGGTGTAATAAAATTTACAAAAATAAAAATTTGTACAAACTCTGCGAGTCTTTTATAATCAACTGACCTGAAAAAAGAAATACCCAGCCATTTTTGTTCTTCTGAAAACAGTTACAAATGAATGAGAGGATCGGACAACAATAATTTTTCAATACATAAATTTGATTCCTTGGGGAGGGGTTTTATTTTAGTTATACCTACTAGTGGATTCGGTCGTCGTTGTGTATAAGATGATCTTAACATATTCTCGCATTTGTTGGAACTCATATTGACTATCTCTTTCTTAATAAAATGCTAAAATAATACATCAATATTGGTTAGAGGTGCATTTTGGTTAATTATTTTCAATGAACCAAGAAAATATAATAAAAAAAATAAGATTCAACCCACCCCCCAATTCGTTGTTTCACATTTCGAGATGAGTGAAACCTAAAAAACGTCTGCCAAGTGGGTGTGGCACATAGCTTCCTCGTATCCATAACATGACTGTATAGATCATTGAAAATTATTATTGACTAAAGAACTTCGTTCAATCAGGCGAAGTAAATATTGAATTAGGGTAAATTTATTGTTATGCAGGAGCATAAATTGAGAAAATAAAGGTAGGCATATTCAACTATTGAACAAACTATATTTATTTATATATTTTTACATAAATAAAATAAAATATATGCATCGTTCAATGATGGTTCAATATGGTTCGATCCAAGCTCGAGGCTAAAACCTTATTTTCTCTTTATTACTCACGAGGACCATCTTTACATCAGTCCGAACATCCCTGAAAATTTCATCGAAATCAGTCATGAACCCCCGAAGTTATGCGTGTTACAAGGATTTCACGTTTGCGGATGCGCAGAGGCTACTATTGATCCGGGGGTCATGAAACTCATAGGGGAATCTACATATCAAACCGAACGATCCCTGAGAATTTCATCGAAATCGATCAAGAACTCCCGGAGTTATGCGCGTAACAAGGGGGTTGATCCGGGGGTCATGAAACCTATAGGGGACCATCTACACTCCAACCCGCACAATCCCTGAAAATTTCATCAAAATCGGACTACAACTTCGTGTAGTTTTGCCCGTAACAAGGATTTGCTGATAGACAGACACGGAACCAAACTTGTTCAGAAAGGTCTAAAACGCAAAATGCGAGTGGAATTTTTGATTTTGGAGACAAAAACATTTTCACATTCCGAAAGTGAAAAGAATGCTTCCGCTACCTTGGTAGACTCGGAAGCAATCGAATAAATATTTTTTTTTTTAAAGTCAACACGAATGTGAATGTCTACGAACTTGGACATAGTTAGAATCGGCAGATATATTTGTAATGGAATTTTGTTTTCAACAGATCCTTATAAAATCGAGTTTTTCGAAGCTTACATAATATAATTGTGAACAAGGGAAGCGGCGGTAGGTGTTTTGTTTTATCTCGTTAAATTGCAGTTGTTCTATATGTGGTATCTAAGTAGTGCCCGTTTGCAATAAATTGCACCATTGTAGGAATTTTGGTACATTGTAGGAATATACCTCATACCACGTCAAATGAATCAGTGTTTTCGTAGAAGAACTATTCTATTGCAGAAATAACGAATAATTTGTGTAGTAATTCGTAGAGATACAGGAATGGTAAACGGAACTAGTTAGGAATCGTTTAGTGACAATTACTTGGTGGCACATTACCTCTGATGGGGATAAATTACAGTGAGGATAATGTCTTCCATATTCAGCTTACGAGGTTGAGGATTCGTAACGCATCCATAACAGAAGAACGTGACACGAAGCATTAGAAACGCTGGAATACTGCCTTCTGCACTCACCTAAGGCCCAACAAAACCCTATTGAGATCTGTGATTTGTCATGGATCACAAACTCCGAATTTTGGTCATCGTAATAATAGGACCTATTTCTCATTATTTTATGTAAAACGGTGCAAGTTCTTTCACTGGGGTTTATTATTCAATGATTCATGATTTGAATTTCTACTAAGCTTTGAGTGTGCGTGTTTCACAGGTGATAGAGCGATTATTGAATTTCAGGAGATATGCATAGAGCACTTAAATCTGTTCTCAACCAAAATCCCTATTTAGATTGATCAGTTGATCATATTTGTGTGCTTCCTGAAATTCAAAACTTTTTACAAAACTTTAACAACTCTTGATGGGCACTTTAAATTAAGTGAGAGAGCTGGCTAAAGAATTGGGGCGTTGTCGGACCAATATTGATTTTTCCTGAAAATTTCAGATTTTTTGCTCCAGCCGTTTGGGAGAAATCGTGCGTAAGGCGTACGGCGGAAGGACGGAAATTGTATATTGTAGATTTTGATTCTACACCCTTTGAAACAAAAACAATGACATTTTCAGGGGGGGGGGGTTAAATTTTTTTTCAAGAACGATTACAATGGTTTATTATTGAATAATAAACCAAAATCACTAAGTTTGCTCTCTTTGGACACCCAAAGCTGAACCCGTTTTGATACGGATTGCTCCATCATCATCAGCAGGTTCCAGAGAAGGTTCTTCCTTGGTGACGATAATTGACAGAACACACGTTCGTTAATAGGGAAAGGTCCCGTAGTTATGCAACTTTTCAAATAGAATGAGGCCGTGACGCAAACCGCCGAAAATAACTTTTCGTAGCCAAACCGACGACATCAGACCCAGTTGAGCAGTTGTAATGACATTCATCGGGGAAAATCCCCGAAATTTGTTCATGAAAACATCCTTTTCCCGGTGTTTCCCGTATAGAACGGAAAGCACAGGTTCCCGTAAGATGGGTACGGTCACCCTTTGTTCGGTTGCCACGAATCAGCAACGATTTTGATCATCTCGAGATGCTCAGATAATATTTTTGTTTGTCTTAACATTTTGACTCAGTTATTTTGTAGGTATCTCCTACTATTTGGAACACTGCCTCTTATGGCAACTGGTGGGGAATGAACCTTTATAGCGTTAGAGATGACTTTCCTCTCTGTCTTCTTTGAGCTTTAAAATTCCATATTCAGAATCATGGGAAAGCGGTATTGAGAGGATGTCTGATCAGCTGGGTGAGCGATAAAGCTAAATAATCCTCTCCTATGTACTCAAGGGCGCTGAAATTTGAAAAAATGAGGATTTCTGTAACGATGTTGATTGGGATAATTCCTTTGTTTGCATTTGCGTCCTTTTGGGTCCCGAAAGCGTCATGGATAACTTCCATTCTGTTCATCCTAGAGCGCTGGGAATTGGTTTACAGCCTCTTGCAACTATGGGAGAGTGTTAGGAAGGAAGTACTTGAGGGAGCAATAATGCATGTGGGCCTGTACAACGCAAGGGTAACCGGGTACTAGGTCATATTATGTGAGCTGCTTCAGGGTGTTGGCGCGAAAAGTAGTCCGGGAAATCTGTGAGACTGTGTATAGGGCTGAGAATGCAGAAATTGAGGTTACTCTCGGCCATGAAAATATGAACTTCGTCAAAGCAGGGCGGCTACGGTATACGAGGCACGTTCGGCGGATGCCGGAGGAGAGAGTGCTGAGGCAGGAGTTTTCTGGCAGCACGGTGACGAAGGAGGACATCGTTGTTGGTGTTGACATTGGGAGTACGAAAAGAACGTGATGACGAGGTCGAAACTTGATCAAGAGCGCGGGTCGATTGAGAGTGGGTGATTGGCAGAATGGATCAACTATCAATCGTTGAATTTAGGGTTGTACCTCAATTTTTGAAGTAGCTATAATGATAGGATTTTGTTGAAATTGATAGACAAGATTTCAACCCATCATTTCCACAATATATTCCAAATTTGACCGGAATCGGACCACTACTACCTGAGAAAATGTTACTGAAAGGATTTTACTTTTGCGCATGTGCAGATGGATACTCATCAATTTGAGAGCAATGAAAATCCTACAGTTTAAACCATACATTCCTTTAAACTTGCATCATGATTTAATGAAAACTGTATGAATAAAATTTGTTACAAGGGTCTGCCAACACGTGGATAGACAAACTAGACACACAAAAACAAAACTACAGACACGAAAGAAAGCAGTTCATCTTAGTCTACTAGGCAAAATGCCAAATGAAAATAGAAATGTAGATTTTAGGGAATCTATCAACCTGAGAAAATGTTACTGAAAGGATTTTACTTTCACGCATGTGCAGATGGATGTATCAATTTGAGAGCAAAAAAATCCTACAGCTTAAACCATACATTCCTTTAAGCTTGCATCATGATTGGATGAAAACTGTATGAATAAAACTTGTTACAAGGGTCTGCCAAAACGTGGATAGACAAACTAGACACACAAAAACAAAACTACAGACACGAAAGAAAGCAGTTCATCTTAGTCTACTAGGCAAAATGCCAAATGAAAATAGAAATGTAGATTTTAGGGAAATAGACATTTTTCATTTCGCAAAAATTGGAAACAAAGATAGGTCGACTTAAAAGGAATAAACATTTTCTTGAGGAGGGTGGTAAGTTCGGTTGGATTATTGATGGTTAAATGTATTTCTGACGTATATTACGCAATTTAAAATGATAATTATTACATTTTGGTCCATCATTTTCAATTAAGGTCTGTAATCGACCAAGCAATTTGTTTACCCCCAATCCCCCAAAATTTGTTGTTTTACGTTTCAAAATACGTATGTAGAATCCGAAAATCGAATAAAAATAAATCCGGTCGTCGCTGTCCGAAGCCTCTCTCCAAAATATTAAACCAAACTTGAATGAAACTTAAATTAAAAACGCATTTTGGGTTCAATTGGGCCTCCATTTTCGGCATAGGTGGCAGTCAATCCTAAAAGGTATAATCAAAAGGCTGAAATATTGAAAAATTAGAATACAGAAAAATTTCCAATTAACACCATTGTTTTCATGTTCGTCATTGATAGATGTCTTTGCAAAGAATCGAACAAGCCCACCTTAACCGTTTTGGGTTCATCCGTTGTTTTTTCTTGAATTGTCCACTTCACAGATTGATAGAAAACACGATTTCTCCATTTACCGTCAAGATACTAGATAGTGATATCACTATTCGTAATACCTCAAATCACCCACTAGTACATAAACACGCGGCCTGTCATACTATGATTAACAGGGTAAAGAATGAACGAGCACAATTAATCAAAAGAAAACTGCTGCTCTCTGCAGGCGGTAGGAGAAGGAAAACCCAAGACCACGTTTTTCCGATTCCTCTTATTTTTACCTTGTCTGCCGCCATCGCTGAATCGTCTCCCGTCTTACCCTTCCTTAATATTTTTGATATCGTCAAATTATTGCTTACCGGAGTATTTCTTACTGCGTCTACAATCTTCAAGACGAGTTCTTCAAGAGAATTCGCAGATTTCAAGTCCTCACCCTGGATTCGCTTCTCGGAAGTTTTCTTTGTCTCGTCTGTTTCGTTCTGCTGGTGTCAACTGGAGGTGTATGAACACCAAGAGTCCTCGCAGCGAAAATCTACACTTCACGTACCGTTTTAGGTCGGAGCCAGAGACTGCGAATAATTCCGTTTGCCCGACGATTACCCGTGGGAAAGTGATAACCAACTTCCTGGACCTTCCCGTCTCACTTCCTTGGACATTCAATTTGTACAAGTCTAGAGAAGTACCACCTAGCTATTTTGTTATTTTTCCACGGCCGTCGGAAATAGGGAATATTAATCTTACCTTACCGTTGGATATATCTGTGACAAATACCCTGAGTTGATTTATACAAATTTTTCAGTTGCGATTTTATTTTATTTATTTTCCTTAATAAAACATTATAGTTTTAGAATCAATTTCGTTTCTTTGCTCTACCACATTACCTTTAAAGTCGGGGTTACAATTTATTTAATTTTCCTTTGGGTTCATCCCCACTTAAAATAATTTAAATTTTCAGGGATTGTGCGGGTTGGGGTGTAGATGGTCCCCTATAGGTTTCATGACCCCCGGATCAATAGTAGCCTCTGCGCATGCGCAAACGTGAAATCCTTGTTACGCGCATAACTCCGGGGAGTTCTTGACCAATTTCGATGAAATTTTCAGGGATTGTTTGGTTTGATGTGTAGATGGTCCCCTATGAGTTTCATGATCTCCGGATTAATAGTAGCCTCTGCGCATGCGCAAACGTGAAATCCTTGTTACGCGCATAACTCCGGGAGTTCTTGACCAATTTTGATGAAATTTTCAGGGATTGTTCGGGTTGGGGTGTAGATGGTCCCCTATAGGTTTCATGACCCCCGGATAAATAGTAGTCTCTGCGCATGCGCAAACGTGAAATCCTTGTTACGCGCATAAATCCGGGAGTTCTTGACCGATTTCAATGAAATTTTCAGGGATTGTGCGGGTTAGGGGTCCCCTATAGGTTTTATGACCCCCGGATAAATAGT